>JAQFZC010001232.1:0-32711 GCA_034695205.1 Dicyrtoma fusca
GGTGTAGGCACTAGACAGAGTATTTTTGCATTCGCAACTTCATTAACAGACCATATGTATCCCAATCCCGGGTTACCAATTAACTTGTGATTAGACGGGTCCATAAAATAATAATAATAAAATAAATAAAATCCAGTAAAAGGCTGGATACAGCGTTTTAGTTACACCCTTGTTGAGTTGAGACACGGAACTAAGAATTTCAGATTGCTTTGCATTTTTTTTATTAAGGGAATCTTAAGGGAAGGGGTCAGATACCTGTAAGTGGCTTTACAACCGTTAATGGAGAATAACGAGGGAAATTGTGGGGATTGTTACATATAGCATTATTGCCATTTGTGTTATTATTTTTGCATTCAAGAGACACTCGTTATTTATTATTCATGGCTGTATGCACATTGTACATTATGTAGCTTCAGGCTTTGGTAGGAAAAAAATAATCAAAAATTCAATTTAATAGGGCTTCCTTTCGAATTTTTCTAGATAGTCATGGGAAATAGTCATCTGGATTAAAATGTAATACGGACATGACTCATACTCATAATTCATAATTCACATTACTGGAGCCTTCTGTCCTACATTGAATGCATTTCTTTTGGAGAGATACATCATAGTGTCTACATTATGGATGTGTGTCTGTCCAAAAGCAAGTACTAACTAGTAAATTATCTGTCGGATTTATTTATGAACACCCAGAAATTCCTTTTACGTATCTTTTCAACCTTCAGTTTTTCAGTTTTCCAACATTTATTCTTCACAAAGTCATAAGGGACCTACAGAAGGCCTTCTCTAGATTGTAGATACATCCCTATGCATTTACATATTTAGTGTAGTTAGCTAGATTCAGGGGCGGGTAGCACCGTTGATGAGTTTGTTTCGTTGCCAGTTACTTTACAATGCTGCTTACAATATGCAATGGTTAATTAAACGATGGGAAGTGTCTTTGACTCGATAAAAATGTAGTGTAGAAGGCCATGTACCTACTTTGTACTACGTTCATTACGCGGCATTGGTAGGAAGTTGCTGGATAACATGTAATTAATTTTTGAATCTAATTTCAGATAGAAATGGGAATGCCAGTGATATTCAAAAATATCCCAAGGCTACCAATAGTATAATGTTCAAGTATAAAAATTTGAAACCAAAAAATAAAAAAAAAACAGAGACGGCTTCCGTGCAATTTACTAGATACTAGATACCAGATTGCCAACGTGAACAATACGGACAGATAGTGCAATATATGTATGTCTATCTGTACCCTACATAGGTACATTCCTACCACCATAGATATACCAAGAATAATAGTGCCAAAAGATTAACACAATTTCCTCATACAGATAGTCATTACAAAGATATTTGTTTAAAAGTTGCTTTAGTATCTGTAAATGGTATCTATAGCATACACGATTCCCTCTGTTCCTATTTTCCTATTCCTGGAGTGTGAATTTCAATTTTGAAACTGACATTATATAACTCGCACTAACTCGCACAACTGTAACTGGCTAACGCAAACTAAAGTGTATCAAGAGGGCAATTTGGTCCTTGTTTCATAGGGTGATACATACACTGACTGAGGTAAATAATAAAGGAGGATTTGAAAATAGTCTGGTGCTTGTTGTGCCTTACTGCACAGCTTAATGAATTACCTTGTCTCCTTATCTCCTTTTGTCTTGTCCTGATTACTTTCAATAGATATCAGATTTTTATTGTCAAAAGTCAAAAAGACAAACCAAGTTCGTAGTTTGTACATCCCACAAAGATTTTCCGACAATCTTATATTTTGCCTGACAATGAGTGGTACAGACAGTAGCACAGAGTGTAGCACAGTGTGCTGCAATGCATTGCATTATTGTTATGTCTGAGGAAGAATAAAACGCTTAGTTAGTTTTACCCATTTTGCCAAGTAGGGGAGTCACATCTATGGGTATAGCAGTCACATGGTCACGATCAGCGACCACAAAATAAAATTGAATGGAGCTTTATACAGGGCTACTGTGCGTGCCGTGTCATTGTAAGTCATATCTCTCTATACCAGCCTACTGGTACGTATATGCACGTACCTTCTAGCAAACTACTTAGCAAAATTGTCTAACTACGTCGGTTATCACTGGGAGATAGCCGAGTCTTGCAGATTTCTGTAATCATTCCTGCAGGTAGTTGTTAACTATATCATTTAAAGAAATCAAATCAGTTTCACTCTCTGTAGGACTGAGGGAGTCAAGTGCTGCCTGTTAGTACCGGACATGTGTGCTTACTACTACATCTACTACTACATCTCGACTAATGTCAGGTACCTATCTCACAGACTCACAAGTCAGATTGACGTTGGTCTGCCTTTGGTGTCTGTCTGCAGTGGGGATATATGTATGTATCTATATTTATATCTTCCCTTGGATCCTGTGTCTTGTTCTCTCGTCTTGACTACCCCACCTTTGACCAAGAAACGATTTTTTCGTTTCCCGTCATGTTCATTGTTATTGTTTTGGATAATTCGTATGACGTAAGACTCGTTTTGGGGTTTCTGATTGGGGTCTTAGGGTAGCCTTTAATGTGAATGTGAGGCTTTGAGGCCTATCCAAACAGACACTTTACACACACTTTACCCACAGGAACAATGCACGAGGATCTTTGACGATTGTTTCCCAATGGTACGAACTCAGCTCCTTTTCAAGTATATAAAGCCACCGAAAATCAAATTTTAGTATTCAGTCATTTAGCTCCTTTCCTATTGACAACTAATCCTCTCAGCAGTTCCTTGAGTTTAGTCTCAAATCCACTCAACTTACAATAATGGCCAAGCTTGCAGTAAGTTTCACTTCAAAATTTTGGAATTTCACAAAAGTTTTTAATTCATTTAAAAAAAAATAAAAATTGTGGTTTTACTTCAAAAGTGATTTTTTGGTGCACATTGCAATAAATACACATTTTGTATTTCATCTTTCCTTAGGTTCTTGTTGCTCTGATGGCAATTGTTGCCCTCACTTTGGCTGAAGAAGTGAAGCCCGCTGAGGAGAAGAAGGAAGGGGATCTTCAAACTGCTGCATCCTACTATGGACTTGGCGGCTATGGTGGTTACGGTTTGGGCTATGGTTACGGCGGCTATGGCTTGGGCTACGGAGGCTATGGCTATGGATACCCCTACTATGGCGGCTATGGTGGTTACCGTGGGTATGGCGGGTACGGACATGGTGGCTATGGCGGCTACGGCTTCGGTTACCCCGGCTATGGCTACAACTATGGATTCTACGGTTAAGCGACAGACAGCCCGAACGAGAACCAACCCAATTTTTTCACAATCTTCTTTACAAACTTTTAATTTTATTTTTGCATCCAATTGTGTACCTATTACCTACCTACTACTATTGTATCTAACGGTATGATTTTACACAACTATTCCAAAAAAAAAGTCTCACAAATTAGAAGCAACGATCATTCGACTGTACCCTCATGGTGATTCGTCCTTTTTACTACAAAAACATATTTAAGGTGCTTTACTACCAATTACTAATGTACTCCAAATTGCCAAAGGATTGTAATTAATTATATTTTATTGGAAACTGATTCACTGCAATGCACTGTTGTACGGTGCTCTGACTTTCTTGTCACTGTCTTCTTAAGCCTTGTGTAGTGCTTGATATGAAAGAGTACACATTTTGAATCGAATTTTTTAAAGTTAGTGGCGTCCACATGACAATTTTGTATACTCAGACGTTTTCTAAATAAAATTTTGTAACTGTCCTGCAATTCTGTGTCATGTTTTCATTTTATTTGGACATGCATACAGCTCACTACATAATACACAAACACAGTCATAGAGCTGTGAAGTGGTTTTAATCCATGTGGCTAAAATATGTCTAAAATTGGTTCATTCACTTTTTAGCCAATTTGAATAAAAGCCACTTTTAGCCACTTTTAGAAACTTTTAGCCAGACTTTGAGACCAAAGTGTATTTTACACACCCCTGCTTCATCGGTACAGCCAACTTTGAATTTCACGCCTCAAAAGACTAGTATACACATAGCATGCACTTGGCGTCTAGTCTTATCGTGGTAGTTCGTTACTTTGGTAAATGACGCAAGGGTACACAATTGACGGTAATATATATGTCGGGTCATTCAGACTCGGAGGCTCGGTAATGCCTGGTTTATGAATAAAATATTCACAGATGAGCATCAGCCAACTTTAAGGGAGGTGAAAAGTAAGGAGACACAACATCCCATGTACACTTTCCTCAACACCAGACCATAACGTCTTATCTTTAGTCTTACTATTACGTCCTTGTTAAAGCCTCAAGCTCCTGGGCGATGGAGGATGGGGCAGGAAAAAGAGTAAGCAGATGCGACAAGATACCATTAAACCAAGCTGATTACGAGCTACGCTCAATTCATTATAGCCACTATCGCTACTCGAGAGTGTACATAGTTTCCCAGGATAAGAGATGTCATTTATCATTGAAGCCACAAACCTTTCGCTTTCCCAAACTCTTCCGTGCGCCAGTGACCCTTCAAAGATCGCTACAAGAAACTGTGTAGGAATTACATCCTGACTAAAGAGTCAAAATGATGTATCTGCTCCACTAACAATGATACCGTCATCAATTGCACTGTATTTCCATAATCTATCCAGTGTCTTTATACCAGGGTTGGCTAAAAATACCCTGGAGGGCTTTTGCTATCTTTGCTTTAAAGTCTTTGACGGCTTTTACCGACTTTTTCTTTACCTGTAGTAACAAATGTAGAGGTCCCACTATCGTTTTTGACAAGTTACACAAAATCATGTAAAATCTGAATGAAAAGATTCAAGAATTTTAAATAAAATTGCAAAAGAAGCATACACAACATTAAAATCGTTTAAACTCTTAAAGCAAATGCCTTCGACTTTAGAAAACCTGTTATTACTGGTTTCAATCCTTGTTTTTATAGGTCTCTTTGCTTCTTAGATATGTAGCTTCTACAGAAACATATACATGTGTACCTATATTGCATTGCCATTGCATAAAGACTCAAAATGTAGACAGTAATTTGTAACATAATCTTTTGTATTAATTATAAAAAACTCCGGTACTCATTTCCAAATGTAGCCGTTAGAACGAAGGTTCATTAGAACGCCCCCCCCCCCTTCACTCCCTCCTAAAGAAAACATTATAGTAAAGGCCCTTTGCTGGATACCCTATGGTTTTGGCATGGGACGTAAATCGAGTTTCCCTGGTTGTACAGAAGGAGAACAAGGATGGATTACGTGCGTGAATAAAATTATGCATACAGACAGACCAAACCACCACCACCACCGTCAATATAAAGCCTATCGTGATGGAGATGAAGGAAAGAGCGCGATCCCAGTCCCAAGATAAGTGCAAATAGATGTATACAGAAGTTATATATAGTATAGCGAAAAGCTGCCTCTACTACGCACTGGGAAAGGGACGCTGCTGGGGGGAGCTGGGCCGTGCATACAAGGTACATAAGCGTGAAGGAAGTTTATCCCATGGGAGTCGTATT
Source organism: Dicyrtoma fusca (assembly GCA_034695205.1). Lineage (NCBI taxonomy): Eukaryota > Metazoa > Arthropoda > Collembola > Symphypleona > Dicyrtomidae > Dicyrtoma > Dicyrtoma fusca. The sequence continues at coordinate 5,496 of JAQFZC010001232.1, forward strand.
CATTTTCGGGAAGCGGAGAGACGACGAGATCGGAATAGGCGCGAGAGATGAGAAAGCAAAAGTAGTATAATCAGGAGAACGTCGTAAAAGTAAAAGTAAAAATATAAACGTATGTATGCATTCCTAGGTAGCTACATACATACATGGTGCAGAAGTATCCCGAGATAGAAATAGAAGTGCACACAGAAGGTCCACCTACCTACGTGTGCTACAGATCAGATATGTGTGAGCTGTAAACTGTAAACAAAAAAAAAGAAGAAAGAATGGTATCTTAAACAACCAAAAATAAAAGCAACACTTTCCTTCCTTGTTCTTTCTTCTCCTTCCCTTCTTTCCCCTTTACATGTATTCAAAATTTTATTTTCTTGCTTTGTAAACGAAATGGACATTAATAACTGTATGATTATATCTCTGTGAAAGCCATATTCTGTACAAACAGCCGCTCCTTTCCCTTTTAAATTCCCACAAAAGAGATAAAAAGAAATGTCGGAATGTTGAAATGTACAAATGTGGAAATTACAACAAAAAAAATACTTTAAGATAACGGCAGCTCCCATTTCCCCAAGCTCAAGTCTTTAAGAGGGTTAATCACATCAATTTGGTGACTTGCACTGTATTAATGTGACCTTTGATATTTTGAAGAGTGGCCATGTTTGTGTTTCGCTGAATTATCACAAAAATGCCCATTTTGTGAAGCAACTACTGTACAGACAGGGGAAAGTATGTATGTACAACAGTGAGGGGCATTGCTCAAGTCAGTATGAGGACAGGAGTGGCCGGAGTCCATCCATCCTGTAGAGACAATTACCTTCCAGCAACGCTTGTAGTAATGGCTTTATACTTGTAGCTCTCTGTAATGCAGTTTGTATTGTACTATTGTGCAGCGTAGACAAGGAAATAAGCTTCAATTTTTTCCCGGAGCTCTCTTGACAAAATAGAGATGGGAAAGGAAGATACGTAATTTCCTTAACGTTCACTCCACACACGGCCATAGAGGCACTTTCCGAGACCCAAGAAGACCGAGAACTGGGAGACTTGGAAGAATTTCCTTCTGCCTACTTGTACACTTCTATATCCTTAGAAGGAATAAATTTTTTTAGTGCAGCAGTAAAACATCATCAGAGAGCACAATAGAGAGAGAGAGAGAAAGAGCGAGAGAAGGAGAAAGATGAAATTTTCGTGCTGGCTCTATTCTGAGGATGGTCGTTGGGAAATGGTAGAGTGACTTACTCGTATGTAGTATGGCAGTATGAGTATACACATACCTATATATATATATGTAGTTGCTAGTGTGTTGGGGTTTGTTCGTTTGTTGTATCCATTTAAAGGGCCTTTTAAAAATTACGTAATAGAAATCCTTTTCAGAAATGTAGTGTTTTTTTCTATCGTGAAAATAGGAGGTTTTATTCTTTTTGGAAATGCAAATGTAATTCTTTGCCGAATACACGAATTTGCTTTTTTTTAAATGTGCAATTTAGGCTCTAAGCCCAAATTTCCTAAAGTAAAACGTAATATTTGTCATTCCCCTAGGATGGGATAAGGCACACACTAACAATAAGACAGACAGAGTGGCTGGTATGGTTCCCACGTATAGGTAGAGACGGCCTAGTGTAAACTCCCTTCCACCGTGAAATGTAATTGTGCCCTTGATAACCATAACTTTTGCTTTGTACTCTCGAGCCACTTCACGTTTATTCCAATTTAGTCGCCCTTTCTCGAGTTGTGTATACAAGGAGGTACATTATATATATACATATTTAGCTATATATCCCTACCTATATCTCGTCGGCCGTATATTAAGCTGTATATTATATAATAAAACGTGTACAAACTTTCTCTATCCTTCCTTCCGTCATAATTTCCTACTTGTTCTAGTTCTCCGTCCGTATACATCTGAACCTACAAACTACTACCCACATATTGTTTGATAGCAAGTGCGTGCCTTCCACTCCACATATGCTCAGGTCAATAAATATATTAATAAAATAATATTAAGCTAGGTCTTACAATTTTGTTTTGATCTTTCCACTTTTGTTGTTTCGCTCCCTGTAATACTTTCTTTTCCGACGTAGACAGAGAAACTAATGTCGTATCAATTGAAAGAGAATATTAAAAGAGCGTTTTATTTGACTTTCCATCCTACTTTTAATACTTTGAGCTACGGCCATACTATTTATTTATAGAACACAATTTATTTTCTCCTTTTCGTTAAATACACGGGTACTTTGTACAGGAGAGTGTTTCCAGACTTAAAAGCTACAAGTCAGTTATTAGCTACGGGAATGATTGGATTGATGTACTATAGAATAGATAGTTCAGAATTCATAATTCAGACTGCCCGTCGGAGGGATAATTTATTGTATTACGGGAATTATCTGCGAGACCGTGTAGTGTGCTACAAACTATCTTTGAATCTTTGTATCTCTGACTAAACTGATTTGCCACTGTCAAAATTGTGGGCTAATCTGGACAGTAATTTATGCTCTCTTTCCTCTATTCATTTCTAGGAGAAATCAGAGCCACGATCTGTACATGCTCGTCATTAGTAATAAATTAAAACTCGGATCGTTTTATTTTAATCTAAATTAAAAGCAACTCTTTGATTTCCTCATTTCACAATGGTTGAAATACATTTTATTTTGTACGGGCCTTAGAGTGCTGTCTTTGTCATTGACCACATCTCGAGGATCAGTATAAAATAAAGAATATGTAAATGTTCATTTACAATCTACGTAAGCTCCATTAGTACTGTCAATTTAAACGTTAGCTGCGTTAGGTGGCTCTAAAATAAAAATAAGATTACTTTCGTTTATTTCCGCATCAAAATATTTAACCGTGCAGTCAAAGCCAGAACCAGAACCAGAACCAGAACCATAGCGAGAAAGACAGTGGAGCATCAGCTACATCTGCGTCTATACTCTCTCTATTCGTAGAAAATTAGCATGATTAAAGGAAAACAAATTACATTTGAACCCGGGAGTTCTCACGGGATTCATCAAAGAGTTCAATGCAGTCTCGTTCCTATTAATGGAGTACAAGGGGGGAAGGAAGAAGATACGGCACGGAGATATACGAGACACTACTTCATCCCCCGTGTACATGGCATGGCTCACAAGCTCCTTAAAACTTTTCAGCTAAAATTCGACGAAAGACGAAAGCACGTAGGTAGGTATGTACTTCCATGTAGTACAGATCTAATGATACGAAATACTATCAACTATCAGCACATCTATATATACATATAGCTACACCGTACTTAAAGGGGTCTACTACCAACTTGAATTACATTTTATATTTTTCCCTGGATTTTTTATGCCTTCCTACATTTCCAATTTGGAATTAAAACTATTAATCTACCTACTTTGAACTGTATTTAATTGCATGAAGGTTGGTGGTCGACGGTTTATTTCTCAATTTTGTATGTACTATCAACGTAGGAACTAAATTCGTCTGTATTCTCTATGATATGAAGTTTGAGTTTGACGTATCATCTTACAATTAGCTGCCCTCTCATCTCACGTTCAATGGTTCAGTACTGTCACTACTGATAGTCAAATGCATAATGTGCACCTTCCTACATGTCGATGGCAGACTGAAGAGGGAATAAGGCGAGCCATTTAAGTATGTAGGTGCATATATATATATACATGTATGTACGTCGGTAGTGAAATGTAAGCCGTAGATCTGTGGACAGGATAATAAACACAATCTAATTACTTTGTCAAATTGTCTGAAATAATGACATTGTGTGTGTGTTTGTCTGACTCCCGGGTAACTACATAGCAATGACTCTTCCCAACTAATTGTTACTGAATTATAGGCACTAATTTAAGAAATAACTTGGCTAACTAATTATACTCGTATCTATATGTGCCTTAGCTTTTCCCTGGAATACAGAGCGCCATGGATTTTTCCATATCATTTCCAAACATCCTACCCCTCTTTGTATCGCTATTAGATAACCTCAAACCTATAATTATCATCTGCATTTGGACACCCTGCCTATTTATTCCCAATTTGTACACAAATTTGTAGTAAGTCTCTCTACCATGTGTGTTCTAATTTTCAAGAATGCTTTTGATTGCGGTTTTCACAGCTAATCGAAAGAATTGTGTACGCACAGCTATTTACCATCTGTAGTGGCTGTCCGATTCGGATTGACATGAATGCAAATTGTAGACACTCCATTATTACGCAAAAATTACTACCCACGTCACTACTACAGACGGACTGGCGGTGGCGTATCTCTATTTCCTAATTCCATTAGCATATTACATAACTGCAAGTGGCATTTCTCGTGTTATGCATTTTAATTTCAAATTTGCATGCGCTACATAAAACTGGCCGACACATTACTGCCCTGTAAACATATGTACGTACCTTGGCTACTGATATTTCCGGTTCCAACCTGTTTAAGTGAAAACGTATTGAGCTACGTACTTCTAGGTATAATTCCGAAGCTGTAGGTGGTTAATTATGTCAAAGTTGCCCTTACTTTTGATTCAGTTTTAAATATTAAGTGTGGGTGCTCCAGTAAGTGACAGAGGTGTGTCTGCTGCATAAAGTATGACTGACTCCTGTTTTGAATACAACGTGTCGTCAGACGGAGGTAAATTATGAATGACATTTTAAATGAAGACACGACTTCCCTTTTAAAATTTCCAATTGGACATTTATATATTCCAGGGAAGTAATGAAAATTGAAAGAAACATGTGGAAGCATTTACTAACAGGAGCCCACTCAAATTCTATATACCTATGCTTATTGTAAACTAGGTACTCGTACATTGAAAGACCATACCAGACCAGACCGAACAAGACACTCTACGCTCATAGTTTGTGTTCGTCCCTATATTCGTATACAGAATACAGTCATGGTCCTGACGGAGTGGAAATGGGAATCTTTATGACCACAAATATACAGATACAAGAACACATGTGTATGTATAGCTACAGTCCGGATTCCGGATGGGAAAGACAGGTGTCTGTGAAAGTTAGTTTTACGTCTTTTTTCGAATGGATACTCAATGAAGAGCCTCCACTAATTTGTTGTCTTTTAAGTAATGAGGGACGCACTCATCAACTTTCAACTTCCATGGACAGACTCACCAAACCTTTTTGCAAAGGTACTAGGGCATCATAGCCATGTATTCTGTAGCTCTTTCAAGTGGTGTGTGTGTGTGCACTAGGATTGGGGGCAGGTACGCAGTTTGAATCACAAGTAGAAAATGTGAAGGGAAAGGGAGTAAATGTACAAAGTACCTACCTACATACACGGTCCATACAGTTTTCCCTTTGTCCCTTTAAGCATTCAGGTATACATATACCTATACTCATTATACCGACGGACGGACGGACGGGCCTTATACAAACTCAAACTGACTGGATTTTATCCCATACAATGTACATATCATTGTAGAGTCGAAGAGGAATTGACTGAAATAGACTACTTGTAGTGAAAAAAACTGAATAGAAAAGGACCGCCAAACAAAAAAAGGACCAGTCAAAGTCAAGTCAAATGCACGCACTCGACCCGACAGAACTTCTCCTTTGTGTCTATTTGTGTGTGTGTGTGTGTGTGTGTGTGTGTGTGTGTGTGTGTGTGGAAGGACTGGGAGCTTCTGCTGTACTGACTGGGTGTGCAGTGAGAAGGGGGAAAAATAACCAGGAGGCAATGTAATAGGATCGATAGTTAACAAAAAGTGAGGACTTTACCGTCGAGGGAAGACCATACAGCACACACGGCTTGGCTTTCCAGTGCCACTAACAGTAACAACCATGCCATCCCATCCCACACAGTACCAAATATCAAATACTAAATTTGATGGACTCTCCGAGAGACTAGCAACTCTCTACTTTTCCCTCTTTCATGCTAAGCCCATTCAGAATCTACGGTTAGTACATATTTACCTTATTTGACATTAACTTCTCCGTCCTTTCCTTTCTTTCCGCTGTCTCTTTCTCTCTCTCTGTCCCTCTCTCTGTCATGGCTAGGCTTTTATCTCGATGATGAAATTAATAGGTGTACCAAAACTAATGGGTCTATACCTACAACTAGGACTGCCAGCCCGCCACTACCTTCACAAGGTATCATGAACCCGAACGAATGGATCTCTTCGGTGCTGAGTGGTACAGCATTAATTTATTTCCAATAGAAATGGAATGACCAGAGGGGCACATTTAGATTTGTTTAATGATGCAGATCCTTTCTTAGGAAATACATCTTAAGACGTAAGGAGTTTCTAACGTGCTTTTGTGATCATAAAGTATGAAGTAAATGCGTGGGTTTTAAGCTGGTTTCAGAATTGACTAAGTTAAAAATTAAAGAGAGAAGTCGTGAATTTTTCCAGAGATATTGATAATTTTGAAGGAAGCAATTGATTAAACATCTAAAAAGAAACTAAACAAGTACCGTGAAGCTTCAAATAGTAGACCCTGTGATTCCCCGTTTGCTGTAGTTTTAAACAGGTTTGACCAAACATTAATTCGATTTAGACGTGGGCATGTAGCGTTTAAGTTAAAAGGCTGCTGTGGTGATTAGATTGTGTATCAGTGTAACGACACTGATGTTTCTGCTGAAACTTTATCACTTACAATTAATTTGGAAGAAAAAAGTAAAGGAAAAACCAAAGTAGTGCATAGTGGAGAAAATGTAATTAATAAACAGGTAAGATTCTGTTGAACTCTCCCTTAGCTTTTCCCATTTAGCGATCGCACCCAGAGATTAGTCATCTACAGTGAACTTGGAACTAGCCCAATTTATTTCGTTAAATAATTAAGGGTCTCCTTGCAAAAGAGTACATATTTGAACAAGAAAGTCCATGTTCGTGTTAATCCATGAAATTAGTTGTTTCCGTAATGTGAGAAAGTCCAGCTTACTCTGTGACCATTGTATGGCTCGAGATTATTAAGTTGGACAGGGAAAAAGTAATTCCTTGGTGACCAAGAAATAAAAAAGGCTCTTGGGAGGAGACGAGTGTCAGAAAGGATATTTGTCATTGGAAATAAAAGGGAACATGGCAATAAGTGTCGAAACGGATTAAGGGAAAGAAAAGAAGCTTCAATCGTCCTTTCTCTCTTCTCTTTCTTCCCTATCTATTATTATTGCCATTGTATCCCTCGGAGTCTGCGGCTGGAGCTGGGGATGCTTCTCTGGGTCCTTCACTAAGCCTGAACTGAGACGGAAGGCATCGGAAGTAACATTGTCTATGCATTGTATGTATTGTGGGACCGTGTGCCGTACATGTAATGTTCAATGGAGTAGCTGGAGGAAAAAAATGCACGTAAAAACCGCAATCTTCTTCCCATTCAGCGTGATACGCGTATGTACATTGCTAATGATGCACACACTTCATCTGAAGAAGCAAAATTACAGTTCCGCAAATCTGGCCACGTATGCCCGTGTAAAGCGCGAAAGCAACCTTGGCTTTGAGCTATGTAGATAAACCTTTTGAGTAAAATTTTACTAGTACAGTTTGAGCCTTTTCAAAACTGCGTAGTTTGAACATTTTGCACCTTTTCAAAAATGTGTAAATAAGACATCTTCTGAAATAGTAAAATCGCGTTTCCCAATTTTTAAATTATTTACGAATGTTTGGCTATTTGCTACCTTTTCAAAATCGTAAATTCAGTATTTTGTTGCCTTTTTATGATTGTTATTAAAACACTTCGTACCTTTTTAAAAAGGAGTAAAAAGAATATTTGTGTATTTAAAAAAAGGCGCATTAATGCATTTTTAATCTTTTTAAAAATATTCTGAAATCCGTTGTGGTAAAAAACCTAAAACGCTTTCCCTCCCATTTCAAAATATGCAGATGATAGCTTCTTCAGTAAGGATGCCCATCTTCCCTAGGTGAGTAAGTAGTAGCGTGGAAGAAGTACATGTGTATTGGGGTCTTCCTTCCCCTATTTTTGCCATCGCATCGGGGAAAAGAATCAAAAACTATATGTACATAATTGAGGACATGAAAAACTCGTACAACATTATCGTCACGAAAGGTAGCAAGAAGAGTATTTAGTGAATGAGGGGGAAAGTTCCCACACCATCCACGTACATATCCAGCGGCATGCATACGGATGCCCGTAGCTATATAGTCCCTGCAGTACACGGGGCCATAGACGAAGACATGCATGTGGACAGCTTACATGTTTTTCATCAGCATTCCAATTTCGCTTCGTGTGTAGAACATAATAGGTGTAGAGAGTGAAAAGCTCAGAATTTTTTTGGCCAACGTATCGATGAGATTGCAATGGGAGGAAGCTGATTAAGCAGTTAGTTTCATTTTGTACTTGGTTAAGTTACACATCCAATCTCGTGTCCCATCTATTCTCTATCCGTCCAACAGTTCATCTATCTTTCTCCGCCTTCAGTCTTTCATTCTTCCTCTCTCAGTCCTCCTAATGGACCATCTAGGAGCCTTCCACATGTTACCACACTCGACGGGCGTCGAAGCAAGACTGTCGAGGAAAGGTTGACACTTACTTTTTCATGCATTTCTAAAAATACTATGCTCTGCTGGCACGTTTTGAAAAATGCAAAACCAATTTTTGCTTACTTGCATTCAAAAAGTATAGATTACCTGATAGATGTACCTTTGACTTGATATTGTAATGTGAAAAAATGGTGCATAAACTTTTAAAAGATAGTGAATTAGTACTTTACGCTTCAAAAATACAAAAAACAAAGGTTGTTCTTTCAAGATGTGTGAAAGAGGGGTTTACATTTTTTCAAAACAAGCCAAATGCCATTTAAGTTTTTGCAAGCAGATCCATAAAAAGTGTACTATCTTGGGATTTATGTCACAAGGCTTTTAAGCTCGAACTGGACTTTCCCATAATACTTATTCAATTATTATTATTGCAATAAACAGAACTTGGATGCAAAAATCGACTATTCGATTATTTAGGAAACCCTATTAACCTGCTTTATGGCATCACATTTGGAAGACCCCCAATCCAACTCCCACCACACGTCATTCCAATCCATAGCTGTCCATTTGCTTATAGCTGCCGCTATACCTACATCAATGCCGACACAATCACTTTTTTCTAGACCTTCTCAAGACTTCATTTCTCCAAACTTCCTACCGACAGACACTAGCCAATTCCTTGCACTTATCGTATACAGCAAGGGCCTTTCCTGATCTTCGTCCTGGGATAGTAATTTGTCCGTTCTTTCCATGTAGGTATAATATCGCTCTCTCTATAATACATATATATGTATACGTACATGTACATAGCACTGATCCTATTTTGGCTCTTATCAATTTAACACACCACCAGAGCATTATTAGCTATTAACCCTTTCGATTGCGATTGCGATTTGGATTGCCGCTGCTATTACTACTATTAGGAGCTACCAATGCCCTGCTACTGAAGAAAATTCTTTGGTAATACATACAAATAGTTCACTAAAAGATTCACATACTGTTCCCACCGTATTTACCTGCCCTGTCGCTGCCGTTAGCACTATGGCACTTCCACCTTTGAAGGATGGTTAATAAAAATAAATGTGGGACATCCATAGGCAGGCTGTGGTGGGGAGTTGGGATATGGGTTCAAATATTTATTTTGCTCAAATTTTTAGCTCAAACGTTGACTCGAGTTAGTCATGTGGACGCTGAGAGTGTGTTTCTACAAAGGGAAAAAAATTGCCGTGGGTGTAAATAACGTCAGAAGGGGTTTGTCTCAGGAGCTTTCTCTCTTGCTTACTTTCCCATTGCACCACCGTGTGTGTGTACTCAAGTTCAAACCGAAGCTCTTGGGTTGGGTGGGACAGGTTGGTCAACAATGGATATCAAGAACAAAGTAAACACATGGAAGTTGGTACGGATTTCCCTCTGATAAGCCAAAAGAGATACGAATGCCAAAGGAAAGCAGACCTTCTTTCTCTTCTTATCAGTGTATGTATAGCATTTTCTTATGTTTAACTATTCCAAAGTTACACCTCACAAGTTTACTTATAGCTAATTACAGATGTGTACATTATGATAGGACGGCCCTCGTCCCCTGATTGTAAGCACGATAAAGTAGCTCTGTGTAGTAGTTGTTGACAGTGTAATGCATTACATTGGGCGAGAGGTTTAACGGGGAGAAGGTGAGGCTACATCATACATGAAAGGCAAGGCATATATGAGCTTTGGATCTTAAGTAAATAAACCATTGTTGGTGAAACAATAGAGTGAAGTGAGAATGGAAAACTGGGAATTAATGGGCTCTTTTGTGAAGGGTTGATATGCAGTCATGTCATAGTAGAAGAATTCCATCTATAGATACAAAGATACTATAATACCTTGGCTATTTCATTAAGTATGGGAGGAAGGGCAGTGCTACAGACCCCTACTGTATTAAAGGAAGGAGGGTGAAAACTAAGCCATTAATTTTCATAAAGATTTTAAAAACTTTGTGTGGATTATAAATGTGTGGGGATCCCATCCTGGTATGTATGTATGCAAATCCAGGGTGAAATAAATTTTAAAATTTCCTGTCACTGTACATACATACAATGCACAGCGGTATCTTCCAACAAAATTTATTTACTTTCTTTTACAAACTAACCCCTCCCTCCCCTTAAAATCTATTTATTACAACTAACGTGCTGTAAAGTTATACAACAAGGAACATATCGTCGGTGAAGAAGCAGAGTGTCGTTCTCGTAAGACTAGGCCCGCTAAAAAGATTTCTCCCCATGCCACTTTGACGGAAAATCACCAAAAATTAACTGTGTTTACCACACTTTGGAAAAGTGTAAAAACTGTAACTGTATAACTTTTAAACTTTCCTTTATAAAAGTTGCGTTTATACATTTTTTCAAAAGAGAATAACTGGCACTTGCACTTTTGAAAAAGTAATATAAGACTGAAAGTGAAAAGTTGTTACTTTTCAAATGTAGTAAAACTCGTATTTACACTTTTCAGAAGTGATCTCAGTACTCAGGATACTTTAAAAGAGGAACTGGACTTCCGCTACAGTGCTACTTCACCCACGGTATGTGTATAGAAGTTGTTGAACTCTTTCGTAATTAAAACGAATTAAAATGAAATAAAAGGCCCAGTGACAGGTTTTCAGAACGTTATTTCGAAAATTAATTTGAATCGCCTTTCACCATCTTTTCAGTGACAGTGACATAAGCTTGGCTTTGACTCCTGTGTCTGTACTCTGTACGACTACGACTTGATATTTGGAAAGAAGGAGAAAATTTCCGTGGGATCCTTTCCTTGGATGTGGGGAAGGGATGCAAAGGGATGTAATATGATTAAGACAGGTTGTTGTTCGTGTTTGAGGGAAGGATGGGAGGCCACAAATGAGACAGTTGAAAAGTCTAAATGCTCGAGGATTCATCATCGGAGGAAGACTAAAGGGGGAAATCATGTTCACATTCTCCATTATCAGCCTCACAATGACACGAACATAAATATTATGATCACATAATGTCACTCTCTACATTTTATGGCAGCAACGGCTTTCACTCCATTTTTTCACTACCCCTTCCCCACTCATTTCCATTTCCATATACCTACATTCCTTCCATACATATTCAGTCATACAGTGCTCGAGCCCTCTGTCATCCCTCATAATATGCCCTCAATGTAATAAACTTTGTGAACCATACCATCCTTTCCACGCCACTCCGTCCCATCCCATGTCATGCTATATGTCTATCCATCTTCACAACTATTAAGTTATTAACAAGTTCCGTCGCAGGATGTGAAGTATCCCAACTCAAGTCAAAAATGAAAGATTTCAATGCACATACAGTCTAATACTGTAGAAACTGTATACTCCCTAGAAAGGGAACTCTTGCCAGGACCAGAGAATACTGGTAATAATTACACTTTCTTTTTGTTGTTAAAGTGCTTTAGAAACTATAAAAACCTAAAAATGAATAAATAAGTGGAAAGTAAAAAACGTGTGCACTGTTTTAAATGCGTTTTATACAAGTACAAAACAAGTAGATACAACCTTTAATCATTAATGCACTTCCGCTGAAGTTCTATATTCCCTGCTTTCACTTGGTATTAAGTCTGTATTTGACTATAGGTATAGGAATTTGCCTCTTGCATCAAAGTATAGATATATATCTATAGATATAGTATGATGATGATAAGAATAAGTGGTTGTGTGATATGTTGATGGAGATCAAATGAACGTAATGCAGACTAAGTCCTTTCTGACAGCCACCAGCAGCAGTTCATGGGAAAGACGTAGAACAATAATTTTCTTTTGACATTATGCAACATTTTATACAGATTAATATTAGGTATTAGATGCTACTACAACGTTCTCCTTTGACTGGAGCTGCGGGAAACTTTATGAGAATTACACGAGGACGGACAGGACTGGGCTTAGACCGGAATTTAAAAGATTGTCAGTCTTACGTGTAATTCCGTTTATTATGAAATGCAGTAATGGGGAAAGTGTTCTGCACTTTCTCTCTCTCTCTCTTTCTCTCTCTCTTGTATCACTTGTCTTGTCTTACGTCTGTTCTCCGTCACATTAGTTTTCATTGGAAAGTAAATTAGCCGGGGAAGGGAAGGAGTGAGTGAGTAATGGTGAGGGACAGAACCTGCTTTGCTTTTATTATGATATGACAGCTGGGTCTCAAATCCATAGAAAGCCAGCGTATAGTGTCAATTAATGATTATTAGTTGCCAGTCTCATCGTACGCATCTTCCATCTCTACGTTTAGCTCTCTCAATTTTCCATCCACCTAAGCTCCATCTCATAAGTCCCTCGCACTGCACTGACATGATGTGAGAATGTGATTGTAATGGGAATTATTTTTTTTCTACACCCATTCTTTTCATTTCTCGAAAAATTAGTAGCCATTTGCCAATCAGAAACTACAAGAAATATATCCTTTCTTAAATAGCCAGGCTTACTGGTATGATTTTGAAAGATTAATTTTAAAATCTGCCATGTTTGAAAGTCCCGTTTTGAATAATTGGGAAATATTAAAAGTGAAATTCCAAAACGGGCCATTTTAATTTTTTTAAAATAGTCAAATTTCAGAATTTCGGATGCCGATGATTGTAAGTTGTAATTTATTACGACAAATGCGTATGCTTTTGCTAGGATGCTATGCAATGCAAAGTGCAATGGTGTTGATTGCTGCTCATGTCAAATTGCCAAAAATATGAATAAAAGTAAATGCCGCTGATGTTTCTACTAGAAATTAATCATGAGAATTTTTACTTTTTGTAGCATTTTTGTTTTTATATATACACACTGCTAAAAATGGACACCCTCTTAAACATTTATTTATATAATTTTTAAATAGTACACTCTTACACTAACGTTTCAATCCAGACATTCCAAATGGTTGTAATAATTATACTGCTAACACTGTCAACTCACTACAAACAACGGTAACGGTAACGGTAATGGGAATGGTGATGGTAACGGTCATTTGGTACGTGTAATTTGGTATCGATCGGTATCGCTTCTGTACCTACAGAGATGTATCACGTTAAATACATTGAGATAAAGACTACGGACTAAACGGTCACTGTGACGTCATTTAGAAGGAGTGGGATTAAATTGTAATGAATGACTAATTTGTAAGGTTTAGTAAATTATCAGTATGACCAGCTATTTATCAGTCAAGATAAATTAAAACAATAAACTAATACAGTATTGTTACACGAATATTTCACTCCAGGAATTCAATACTGACTTGGCTTGGGAATCAAAAAAGAAAGTGCGACCATTTCTAAACACACACTACTTCACACACTAATTCACAAATAAAACTAACAGTATGATAGAGGTACTATACAGTTACGTGGGGTCTAATAATAGTATATAATTCATACATGTTATTATTCAGCGAGATCATCTGAAAGATTGTTTATACAACACACGTTAATGTCTTTTACCTGAATAACATTCTACAGTACAGTCACCGTCGACAACAACATTCATAAGAATCATATCTAGGTATGTCATAAATTTTGTGATTTTTTTGTCTCTACTACGTTAATACTACTTTTTTTTATTTTATTTTTTTTAAATTAATCGTAATCCTATATAATTATATGGATTTAAGATCGTAATGTATAATCGTTTTTTTTCTCGTGTTATCTTTTATTTCTTTTAGCTCTTACATTTCTTTTTCGTATTCTTGTTTGTTTCGTGTCAGTATCTGAAGTTCAACTGATTCATCTGTGATTTAATTAAGTTTTATTATTATTTATTTACTAGTTCTGGCTTGGAAAGTAATGTCTATCTGTAAGTTTACTTTTAACTCGAATCCATCGTTGCTCGAATTTTTAAAGGTGATTTCCCTCTCTGATTTCCTTTCTACATTTTTCTCGTGTGTAAGTTGTAAAACTTTTTTTTAAATCTATGACGCATTTCTGTGTGTGTTTATGTGTCTGTGTACAAAACAACAAATATCTTGTTGAATTGAATATATGATTCTAGACTACTAAAAATGTACCTAACACACTATAGTATGCATACTAACTGTAAGTATACAGATACACCTACACCTACAACTAGTAAACACTTCATTCATGTAGAACCTTCATTTAAACGCAAAGTCTTTGAAACGGGTTGTAATTGTAATTTATTGTAAATTTTAATATTTGTCTAAGAATGAATTTTCTAAGGATATGGTAAAAAATGATTACTTTTTTTTTTTACACCTGTCATTTATTTGTTATAAGTTTAAAAAAAAATGGAAATTTAGGGACTGATTTGAAATATTTGTAAAGATATGCAACGTTGAATAATGTACAAGGGAAACTTGTATCTTGGATATGTACAAAGACAATAGTTTTGAGAGGCAGTGGAGAACTGCACTCTTTGCATTAAGCACATTTAGGTATACCTATGTACATATGTATATGTACCTTCACTTTCACCAGAAATAAAAATGTACGTAGCCCTAACCACATGCGTACTTCTTTATAAAGAAAGCTTACCCATTTACAAATACATATCGTTACTGAAGGTGCAAAATGGCCGAGCTCCAAATTTTCACTAAAACAAAATGGCCTTATTCATTCTTTCAATAAAACTCTAAATTACGAATCTGTAGCCTGTAAGACTTCAATTACATCAAAAAACGTAGTTTTCACATTTTCACAAGCTGTGGAAAAGTCCGTTTTGCATTTTTCAGCTTGAAAACGCGTGTTGCGTCTTTTCAAAAATTGTGCCACAATGGAGTTAGCACTATTTAAAGAGTTGTCAAAATTGTAATTATGATAAAGATACAAACAACGAAAAATAGTGCAAACTGCATTGTGGAACAATTTTTGAAAAGACCCAACATGCGTTTTATAGCTAAAAAATGCAAAATATACTTTTACAGTTTAGGAAAATGTGAAAAACACGTGTTTGAAATGCTCGAATTTCTTCGAGCTCAGACAGGTGCGTAATTTAACCTTAAGTTAAAAAAAACGAGATACGCCATTTTGGTTTTAGTGAACATTGGAGTCCGGTTACTTTACACCTTCAGTTAATTAGAATTTAATGCAATGTAGAAACTAAACAACTTGTAACCCACTGGAATGAAATGAGCAACTAGACAGCCATGTAATAATTGTAATATTCTAATCGTAATCGTAATCGTAATCGGCCTCAACAAATAAGTAATGTCGACTACAAGCTATACCACCCACATGGCTAGTCTTTACCTACTGTACTACTGAGCCTACTAAAAGATGCACGTTCACGACAAAGACACACAAAAGCCAATAATAAAATTATTGTTTTAAAATGTCAGTGAAAATATGTACGTATGAATAAGATTTCTTTTGAATATTTACTAAGTAATTACGACGAATACCGAATACGTAGATATATGCTGTATAGTAGTACCTTATAGCTTACCTATATGTATATTAATATTTATTATGATTATGATTGACCCCCCGCACTGATCGTGGGGAAGGGTACTACAGAGAAGGCGAAGTGTTTGTCACTGTGATATTCCATGTAATGTATATGTAAGTATATATATGATATGGAGTCAACACGAGGACAGTAGCACTTGCCCCATTGATATGTTTTGATCATTTGGTTATATATGAATACTTCGTGATGAAGTAAACCTTTGATTTGATATAAGTATGCCTATACCTATAGCTAGCTTCCTACACGCCTAGCCTACCTACCTACATTCTATCTAGTTTGTATATACAGCTAACTATGTACTATATATCTACATTCTACATATAACTACCTACGTATATATATATATCTCTACATTTACATAATATATATTATTCACACTAATATATATTTTTTTTAATGTACATATAATATTGCAGATTGATACACTAGAATTTCCTTTGAGATTCGCGAACTGCATGTAAATTGCATAAATTCCCAAAGCCTCACAACTTATTGCTGTCTAACTGTCTACAGATATATATATATATATATATAAGTATCTACCTACCTAACCTAACATAGTACACAACGAACACACTAAATAATCTACTCCCCTACTGGATAATGGTACTGGTACTGGTACTAACACGTTAACACTATCATAGAATACCTGATTAGTTCCCTAATGAAATAATTATTTAAATAATTAATCATACGTAAATATTATATAATTATGCCACATTTCCTTTCTTTTTTTGCAAAATGCAGTGATTGTAAATTTTCACATAGTATCATGTATTATTTTCTTTTATAGCAAAGTCAATGTCAATGTTTATGAGGCTTGAGAAATGACGATACGAGTAATGCTACACGGTAATAATCATCTATATATGTACCTATCTACAGTACATAGACAATTATTGTAAATTTTAGTTATTACTTTGTGCAATGTTTTTTTTCCCTTTCTCTTTAAAATATAACCTTATGGTTGTATGTAGTTGTGGGGCTACGTTGACGTAGCTGTATTTACACTGTACACGGTAGAGAGAAATCATAACTTTGACAAAAATTAAATCGGAGTTATTCCTAATTGAGACAATTGGCTACATCAGTATCTGTGGAACGCTTCAAAAAAGTCTAGGTACATTAATTCCGGTACGAATTGTATATAATTGTTACATAATCGTTAATTATTAATTTGTAAATTTGAAAACTTTGTTGCTAGGTACCTAGGTATGTAACTAACAAGGAATGAATGGAATCAACAATCAAGTATTCTGTATTTCCACCTTCAACAATTATAAGGATAATAAACAATGATTTTTTTTATACATATCACACTTTCAGTTTTGAGCACTGTATATATAGTGCTCACTAAAAGTATCTAAAATCTACGGTATTAATTACGCTCTATTACTGATATTATGATTAGATATTACTAGTATAGTCTCAGTATTACTAAATTACATTTTTGATTTAGTTTGATTTTTGATATGTTAATACATATTGTACATCATATACCTATAGCTACACTTAAATTACGACTGGTGCCTCTGTTGAGTTGATATGTATAGATATAGGTATAGACAAACAATCTTGAACGATTTCTACGATAAACATTTCAAACATCCTTGAATAATGAACTCATCTTCAGCGCTGGAATTAAAATCAATCTACATACCTTATAGTACTACATACATAGAATGCAGATTTTTAAAATTTGTTTGGATTTGGAAGATGCAATTGGCGCAAAGACTTTGCTCCATGAAAATATTAATACAGAAATAGCCGATGCGGATAGGTGTATGATTAGTATGTAGGCATCCCCTTTGAAGCTGGAAATGGCACTATCTGTTTCAAACAGTATCTGAAGTGATTGCACAGCCTCAAAGGGTAAACGTCCATACCAACATACAATAGGTAGAATTATAATATTTTGTAAAATAATGCAACACATATGTACCTAGACAGGTTCCTTTGTTGTTAAATATTTTGTACAAAAATCACTAGTCAAATGATTATGAATAATAGTCTAGCTAGTTAAGTAACTTATTAGTTGTAAATATAATTATTTTTTTTTCATTATTATTTAATTACATACAAGTTATCTAGATATTTATATATATATATATATTTATTTTATAAGAGGCGCACCATTTTGTAAGTATTATCCGTTTTATGCCACAGCCCAAAAATGTCAAGGGTTTTCTCCGTAGTAAAAACCCACATATGTTTGAACTACACACTACGTGTTTTAATAATTATTTTTTTGATTTGATTTGAGATCTCATATGATTTGAGTCATCTCATCCTCCCCTCTCCTTTCTCCATCCAAATTTATTTCAATTTATTATTTTTTATATACATACTCATCCTTCATGCAGTATTCATTCCGTCCACCGCACCGTCACGTTGCATTCGTGAGTGAGAAATATTTGTTAATATTTTTTTTTACATATATATCTTTTTAATATCCCGTAGTTTATTTCCTCTTTATTATGATTTTTTTTGTCGATATTGGTATTGGTATTGCCTTAAAATTATTACATTCCTTGTCCCTGCTTCTGTGCTGTACAGACAGACAGACGTCTTCTCTATAATAATTCTATATATTTGTTTTTTTGCTATTCCGTAGTATGTCCTGCATTCTAGCCCCACTACTTTTTACTTTTGAAAGAAACAGCTATAGAGTAGTACGACAGACGACTATAATGATAATAAATAATGGATAGTGTAATAGTATACGTACAGAGAGGCTGCTGATAGCAGTAGTATTAAATTTACATTTTAACTCAAATGACATGTAGAATAGAAAAGAAAGGGGAAATTAAGTTGCTCATAGATACAGATACGGAGATTGACTTTAGATGCAAATTGACGTATCTAATAATTCTTAAAAACAAAGTTGGTCACTTTGTACAAAAGTCCTACTTGATTTACGCCATTTTCCTTCATAAAAGCCACTACATACTTTACCGTGGCGTTCATTAAGTATAATTACACACAAGATAGCTTGAGAAAAGTAGAAAATGAATGACAGAACGAGTTAAATATGAGCAAAGCAATAGGCAGTTATCTCAATATATTATAATAGATATATATATATATACATAGTTTGGGACTGTATAGACTCACCCTATGTATGTACGAAGTAATGATATCCGTAATTACAATTTCAATATGATACGTCTGGTGGACGCTCCATTTGTTATTTTTTTTCGATGTGTTTACGCGCTACAGTCAAGACTTAGTTAGCTCTAAATGGATTAGAATCTGCTACACTTTTAAAGGGATTAAATGTTGTATTACTATCGACATATCCAGTTCCAGCCCCAGCATTCCCCCCGGCTGCAGGCCCGCCTTGCTGGTACGGAACAGAAGATCCATTATTAACTGGACCACCACCCCCACTACTGCTCCCCACGGGTCCTCCCACAGCATTCGGCGGCGGCGCCCGATCCACACTAGTTTCTTGAAAGGTGACCCGATGACCCGCCGTCATATTCGAGGAGAAATCGTCCTCCTCGTCGTCCAATCTCCCGTAGTTCTTCGAGTAGTCCGGCACCACCTTCCGGTCCTGCATCGCGTACGTCTGGTACTGCTTGTCCGGCGGGTCCTTCATGAGGATGTTCGCCTCATCCACGAAGCCCTTGTCGTAGATGTGTCGCAGGAAGATGAGCACGGGGACGTAGCAGAGGTTACTGACCGCAATCATAATGTTGAGAGCCATGAAGCCGATGGACTCCATCACCCTCCCCGCTATAATGGGTCCGAATGCATACGCGAAGGAGTAGGAGATGTCCGCGATGGCGTAGATGCTTCCGTAGACGGACACGTAGCGAAGGTCCACTAAGTAGCCGAGGGTGGGGAGGAGGGCCGTGTCCACGAGAGCGATGCCGAAGCAAATCCCGGAGATGGGGATCATGAGAACCCAGTAGGACTTGGCAAAGGGGATCATGAGCGAGCAAATTCCTTCCAGCGCCAGTCCCCCTGCGGCCATGAGCCACTGATACTGCGGATACTGGGCCGACATCTTCACCGTCAGAATGACCCCCAGGACGTGGGGGATGAAGGCAGGGAGCCAAATCATCCCCTGCTCCACCTGCGACACGTTCATCGTGTCCATCATCCACACCGAGATGGTCGGCTCGAGGAAGGCCAGGGAGACGTTGGCCATGATGAGAGCCCCGGAGCAGACGGCGATGTAGGGGTCCATAAATAAAACCCAGATTGGCGTTCCATTGGGCCGCTGAACGCCCTGCTCCTTCTGTTGCTTCTTGATCGGCTTCATCACGAGCCAGAGCATGACCGCATCCGCGACGCAGACGAAGGACAGAATGAGGAAGGGAACTTCCTTCCCCGCCACCTCGTACATGAGCCCTCCGAATGGCGGGGCGACCAAGCACCCGAAGGATATGAACGCGAGTGCTATGCCCAGTGCCTTGGTCCGCTCGGATTCCTCCGTGTAGCGATCCGCAATCATTGCCAGACCGGATGTGTCCGCGAAGGCCGAGCCGACGCCCTGAAGACTGCGGGCGAAGAAGAGGACCGTGTAGCTGCTGCCGATGGAGAAGACGGCCGTGGACAGGAACATGATGGTGAGACCGATCATCATGGGCTTGTCGTAGCCGATCCGGTCGATGAGTGCCCCCGAGAAGGGATTGATGAAGAGCTGGATCATGGCTTTGGAGGCGAAGAGCATGCCGATGGCGGAGTCCTCCCCCTCGTAGACCACCACGCCGTTGATGAGCTTCCCCGTGTTCTTCTCCGGCACTGTGTACGTCCAGTTCCCCGTCTTATTCGAGAAGTGGTACGTCCTCGGCGGCTCCGTCACCTGCTCGCCCCCCTCAATGTGCGTGTCCCAGGAGCCGATCCGCCGGAGGTAGTCCGGGATAATAGGAACGATCACCATGTACAACATGTTGTCCAGGAGAAGGGCAATGGACACGATGACGAGGACCAGCTTCCGCTGAGCCTTCGGCTCGTCCAACTTTGTCAGAATGAAGTCCTTCACCTCCGCAATCTCCAGATTTATTATCGGAATCTGCGGCATTTTGAGTCCTGTGCTAGTCAACTGTTTTTTTAAAATAGAAACTTTGACTTTCTCCTTGCTTTCACCAAACGACCATCAACACTTGATTGTTTCACACTTAGTTGCTTTCAAAGTTTCATGATTATCTTCACGTAGAATAATTATCACAGTACAAAAGTTGACGCCATTCTCTTTCTCTCTCAAGTGTGGTGTGTTCTATTGCGTGCACTCGTTGAAATACCTATGTACTTTATACGTATCAACAGCGCGTCCAGTCTACTAGTATCCGTATACTTCCAGTTGAACACTCGAGTAATTCCAAAGGAAAATTGTAGCACATGACAATGGGAGTTTACTGCTCGAGAACTGCTGACATTGGAATAATTAGAAAGATTTCACAATGTGGGCGGGGTGTCTCAGTATGGATAGATCATATGGAAATGTCATTCCCAGATACGACTTGATTTTGATTTCCAGGGTAGAAACAAATTTAGTGTCTTATCATACTCATCTTTTTTTTGTGGCCCGTGTAGTGGAGGGGTATGCTGGGCACGTAGTTTGTGTTAGCAAAAATCCTGATTATCTTTCCTTGGAAGAAAACTCAAGTATGAATAAAATTCTCGAGGGAGATAAAACTCGGATGGAATGAGTAAAATGCTTTCTATCTGTCGCGTCTTCTCTCCAAGTTGTCACGTTGGTTTTTTCTCTCTCTACTTTCTCTTTCAGTTTCTGGCTGTCAGAGTGAGAGTCTAGCCCTAAGTCCCCAGGCAATTGGTTTGGTTTCTGCTCTCGCCCGTCTTCTTCTTCTTCCCTTCTGTCACGGTATGCGTAGGAGATAGAGATAGCTTCCACGCTCCTATTTCACGTCCTGCTACCTACCTTATAATGAGATAAAGGTAGCCAGGGCAACTTTCCTTTAAGTTTTGTTGTCTTTTTCCCTTTCCAAGGACCGAGAGAAGATGAGAGAGAGAGAGAGAGACGAAGGAAATAATTTAATTCTAAAGTATAGTCTCGTGACGTCGTTTTTCTTTTTTTGTGTGTGCTTTCTCTATACTTTCCCTCGTTTATTTTGACTCCTCAGTTGTATCTGTAGTTACACACAAAGAAGGGAAAACTTTTTTCTGTCCCCCCAGTTCTCAGTCTTCTTCATATGGAAATACACGTCATTACTGATTTAGTTTTTCTACGTTTATTCCTTCCCTCCTTTCTATTCTTCACGGGTAGGTGCTTTCACTTTGACTCCCAAAAGGTGTCTTTTTAACAGCACGGTATGTAATGGGAATCTCTGTGCCTTATTTGACTAGTAGAATTTTCATATTTTTATATATTTTATTCAAAAATTCAGTTGCCTTTTACTATTTTGCTCTGCTTTCTCTTGGCTTTGGCTCCAAATCCATGAATTACGATGGTGACGGCCCGGAGACTCGCTGGCTACTGTGCATTGAGAGTTGCTTTGATGTGCGGGGAATTTAGTAGTGGGCCATTTCTTCAGTTTGCTGGTATTTTTGATGTGCAAGGAAATACGTGGAAGGTGTCTTTTATCAGCTTTTTTAGACTCTTTTTTTTCGCTCCTGGCGGTCTTGATCTTGTTGCAGTACTTGTTGGCTGTAGTTTTGTTTTTTTTGTTATCGAAACTTTTTGGTGTCTATATTCCCAGGGTCAAAAGCCCAAAGTGATAATCATCCTTTCTTCTTGAAAAGCCCTTCCCTTCGCCTTCCTTCGACTTTATTAATATTTTGTTTTCCTTCTTCAAAAATCACCCTAAAAGAAGAGAACAATGAGTAGTGTAACAAAAGAAACTAGGAGGGAATGTGTTAGTTTTGGTTTAGTATCAAGATGGAAGGTGAACAAATAAAATCATTTTTTTAAAACTTATTTCCCCACTATACATAATAATTTTATCCTTGGATCCTCTCAAACCAAGGGCTGCTCAGCCCCAGGGTCAGGTGAGGTGACAATTATTAGAGTGTAGAGATCAAAGTACACGAATAGAAGGCGAAGGTAAGGCGATAGAAAGTTTGATGTCACACAAGTGCACTCTCCGTCCTTCAAGAAGCAAAAAGAAAGAAATAAATAGATTTTTTTCCCATAAAAAGTGAAAGTAAAGCCATGGACCAATTAAAATAGGAAATTTGCATACGTATTTATTCCTTTTTGCTTCTTCCGTGAACGATCTTGAGTTTATGTATGTATGAACGTATGTATGCATGCAAATGCCAGTAAACAAATACATTTTTTTGCTAATAAATGAGTTATGCGCAGACTTTTATGAGCTAGTAATTTGTAATAGTAATTAAAATAAGCAATAACTCATTAAATCCGCATTATACACTATACCCATAATATATGGTACAGATGTAAGTGCCCAATTATATTGAATGCCATATTATATTTTGTATTATTGTCTAATAATTTCATGCAGCATGGTTTTTTTTAGATCCAATTCGATTGTGTTGAATGTCCTATTTACACGAATGGAGGTTGCTAATATATACATTTACAATTTTGCCTTGCATTTGATTACGTTTCTTTACTAAATTGCAAGTCCATCATTCTACATATTAAAAAAGGCAAATATGGGTAGTTAATATTACGTAAGTGGACCGTAAAGGGAAAATGTTGGGCATGTCCCGTCCTCTTTGTATGTGTACTAAATCGTATCGATTATTTTGCAACTGATTGAACCAAAGTAGGTGCAGGTAATACCTGGGAGACGCTAGACGTAGCTTATCCAGTTACCCTAATTTTAAATCATTGTTTATTATCTCATGATTTATCTGTGAATGAGTGAGCCTGGGTTGGGCTGAATTGTTTATGTTTTATGTTCCTTTTAGCTTCGATTGTACGTAAGAGAAAGCACTATACTTACATACAAGTGTGCATGTGCCTACTAAATTGTATGTATGATACCTACAAATATCATGCGAGCTTCCGTTTCATTCTTTTTTTTTCTTTGGTGGCATACAAGCTTGAATGATTCATTCTGACTGTGAATGCGAACATGGGTGTGGGTGAAACTGCAAGTTTATTTGATGACTGTGTCCCCTAATGTTTTGTGTATAGTTAAAAGTACTAGTGCGTACTCAGTGTTCGTGTTTCCAGTCCGTCCACTTTCATTTTGCATGCGTCTACTCATATACTTATGTATGTAGTTTCCGGAACTATATTTATAGAGTATAGCATGCTACACCGAGTGTGTAGGTATATGAACAGTGGGATATGCCTAAATACGGAAAGGTAAAGAAAGGTGATTTTAGCCTTGCGTGTCTACTTCTGCCTGGACGAGTATCTCACAGTCTAAATGTACACGTGAACTGTGTACATTATTTATTAGAAGTTGGAATGGTAGCAAAGTGGATAAATAAAACATGGATGGAACTCCCCTTTATGTATGTGACCCAGCACAACACTACGTACACCCATAGTTCTTGCCATGGATGCATCCGTTCGAAGGGCTTCTCAGAAATGACGCCATGGTGTACTATTTTAGATAAAACACATGGCACGGGCTATGGAAACCCACGACATTTTGCATTTTTGCCCAATTTATTGAAATCCAAACACTACAATTACTTCTGCAGAAAGGGAAAAAAGTGCGAAATATACAATTTTCAAAAATTGCAGAAACATCTAACACTATCGTCATTAGAAAGTATTCACCAAGAAATTTAACTTTTCAGAAAGCTTTACGCTCTTTTCACGTAACAATTGAAAAGCTCCTTAGGTATACCTTCAGTGCTACTTCCTTTGCTAGTATAGCACTATTCATATACCCGCCGGCTTGATATACTACACATCTATAGAACGAACTCCTTTTGTTTGAGCCCATGACAAAGTATGCATCGTCACAACCTCGGCTTCTTTGGTAGAAGTATATAGGAAAGTGAAAATAAGACCAGAAGAAGAAATGAAGTAGTCCACGTCTCGTGATGGTGGTATACCGTATAGCATTGCTAAGAACTGAGCAACGAGGGAAAGGTGAAGCAAGAGGGAAAGGAAATACAGAAAAAAAATAGAAAAAAAAAGAATCCAAGTTGCATGAATTCAGGTCGACTCGTAAGTAGTTGATCGATAGATACGTGTACACACCCAGACCAGACCGAACCAAGGGTTGGTTCCCAAGAGGGAAAGAGAGACCACAAGCTTCGTAGGACTAACGATAACTTTCTTTCCAGTCGACTCTGGAAATCTGAAAAACTTGATAAATTCTATACCAGAGAGTGAAAATTGAAGTTGGATTTTTTTTTCGGAGGGAGTACAGTATTTCCTTTTCCAAAATTCGTATGAATTTTGCTTTATTTATGAATGTTCAACATAGGAATATTTATAGTTTCGATGCTCAATATTCCTTATTCATATTGGAGTACTGACTGATACGCTGGTTTATCAACTGCAGTTAAACAGACAGCGTCCCATATTATTGTACTGAAGAAGAAACAAAATGGCTCTAAAGTTTACGTAAGCATGGCCTACTTCCATTATAAATACCGTCGGTAAATAATTTAAAAATAGAAGAAATAGACTGTGTGTGCTCACATATCTTCAAAAAGATGCAAAATGTCCCATTTACATGTTTTTTAAAGGTTCTAAATATCTTGTTTATACAGGTTTTGCAAAGATGCAAAATGTCTTATTTCAATGGTTGCTAAAACTGCCATTACAGCTGAAAATCGATAAGACCTTTTGCATCTTCAGCAGGGCATATACGGTATGTACACATGTTTATCTTTCCGTAATGGATTTGCTTAAATTAATACTGAGCTCGTCTCTATTCTTGAAAAAACAACAAGAGTTCAAAGTATTGCTCCTTAATTGGAATAAACATTGAAATATCCACTTGCACTCAATTGAAATTCTCTCACAAAGCAAAGACAATTGAATTTGTTTCTTAGAAGATTAAATTCTCTGGAAGATACGAAAACAAAAGTGCCTTCTTTGTCAAAGTAGCACAAGTGGAGGCTCAACAGATAGATGGGCTCTTTTTTCCCTTACTTCCCAGTTCTAGTTAGCTCTGCTGAAATAGGAACAGAAACACGGAGGGAGAGACACACAGAGAGAGAGGCGGACGGGTAAATGTACTGCATTTCAATTCTCTGTATGTCTGTGCTCATGATTTTCAATTTAGTCTAATAGCTTACTTATGTGAAGATGAAGCATGGAAGTTGACTCAGAAGCCTCCGTATATTCTTTACCCTAATCCGGAAACTAATCATTTTGAAAGTAATGGGAAATTAAAATTGCTCAAGGCAAAATGAAATTGAAATGTTTTTGAGTGACTAACGGGCAAAATTACATGATTAATCAATTTACGTTGACATAATTGAGATAGATATTTTTCTTGGGGAAGAAGGGAGCACAAATATTTTTGGGACCAGCTTTTTCCATTTTAAGTTTGTGTCAATAGGCAAGAGAGCTGCAGCTGTCATACACTCCCCAATTATTTATTCAAAAAATGAAAATCAAAAACAGAATCCAGATTTAAAAGATTCGGGGTCAAGGCACCTTACACTTATGCATGTACATACAGATACATATGGTTTAAACGTAGACACATTCGTAAAACAAAGGAGTTTCACTGATTTATCTCCATGGATTGAAGATGTTTTATCTCCAAGGAAATTGTCAATCTGATCAGATTAGAGTCATGCTATGACTAACACACAGTTGTTTATAGAATTCTGAGAGTTAATCATGTGAGTTTTTAAAAAGCACGCAGGCATCCGCTGATAGAAGGGGATTTGACCGTGTTTCCTTCCCTGTGTAAAGGTTTCCATCTAAATTTTTCTGAGCCTATATTTTGCCTGGAAACAAACTAGGAAATTGGAATAACGTGCGGATGCATGAGTCAATCTGTAGCTCTTGTTTCTCTAATTCTCATTTGTACCGTAGACTTTCTGTGGATGAACTGCTTTTTCGATGCTCCTGTTGCTCACATATTGCCAGCCTCATTAGCTTACCCGGTCCCTTGTGTGCTTCTCACTGAGTTCGACATGGCGGGGAATGACTGTGTGTATGTGTACTGTGTGTCTATCTTTCTGTTTGTGTGTGACCCAACGTAGAGAAAGACTGGATCCAATATATAATTTACTGTGCGAGGGGGTCACAAGAGGGAAAATACCATTAGAACTTCATTCAGACACAAAATCCAACTTTCAACCTTCAACTCCAAATCAAATCCAAATCCAACTACAACTGCAACTGGAAAAGTAGCCTTTCCCTTTTCGGTCATATCAGTAAACTGATTTTTACGACATGTGTAGTCAATCAGACCAAGAAGTAAATCATATTTAATCAAAATTTTGATTTTTTAAAATCACAAATTTTGAAAAATCGAATAATATTTT
>JAQFZC010001233.1:0-32697 GCA_034695205.1 Dicyrtoma fusca
GACAAAAAGGTTAAAACTACGCAAATGTCGTATCTCTTTTTGGCACGATCTGGGGGGGAACCTACCACTGTGCAATGCAATGCATATAATATGAAAATTGATGTCAAATTGATACTTTAGATGAAATGTTCTGCGCCGGTCACCGTGATGGGAAAATGGATGCATGTCTCGTATGATCAATTTTATTTTCTCAACAAAAAAAACTAATTTTAAATTTCTACCTTGGTAAAATTCTATCCTTAGAATCCCACCACATGCATAGTTTGTGATTGAATCCGGCAATGTCTGTAAAATATAATTTCGACGACGGGTGCTTTTATTTCCAAATAATTCTGACTTTATTCTATTATACGATATAGTAGTTGTCCGAATATTTCGTATAGTAGATGACCTCAAGGGAATCTGCGAATATGTGTACATATATATCTATTAAAATTTTTACAGGGTGACAGCGGTGGACCGCTCGTCGTTCTTGACGACGGTCGATGGACACTCGCGGGAATTACATCGGCTGGCTTCGGGTGTGCCGTTGATCGCCAACCTGGCATCTATCATAAGGTGTCTACTACAACACGCTGGATCCGTTCACAAATCTCAGCAAGAAAATAATCACCAAATAATTTAATTCCTAACTTCGATTAATTCATGAATGAAACAACATACAAATGTTTCAAAACACTACTAGTAGCAGTATAAGTAGATTAGTACACGCCAGAATAAGTGTCCTACCAGGCAGTATATTTGTTTTAATATTTTATTACATTATCCAATAGAAATATATTTTTTGTTATGTGCACGTCGGTTGCATAAATTATTGTGATACACTGTGACAGTAATCTAGCAAGGACATAACTGGAATTTCGTTGACGAACAAAATTACATATTGAGTAGGTAGAGTAATGCACGTACAAGCTGTTAAGCTGTATTTTATATATTTTTATTTATACATTATTATTTTAACTCGCAATACTATAAGTTATTTTTGAATTTTATAAAAACGTACAACGAAACGTAGTACGCAGAATAAAATGTTATGCATTCAAAGTAGGTAACTAAGATGTGATGAGTTAACTGTCTGTATATTGTGAACCCGGACTTAGTAAATATTATATTTTCATGACTTATTGTTGGGGCATTATACGTATTTATTGCCCAGTAGTTTACAAGTAACATCTTATCGAAAGTCCGTCCTTCTTCCGGGGGCAGCAAACTGTAAAATAACATTAATTATATTTTTGTACGTGAAGAAATGTTTCGGAATATATTTAGATATATTTGAAAGTTTTTATAAGAAAGGACGTTTGAGCGTCTTCCTTCCTTGTACTTATCTGTCTTTGTATCATTGTGTATAAAGTGTACTAAAAGCAAGCAATATTTTTTTTGTACATATTTTTGCTCGTTGTTGAAAATAAATTGTTTATATTACAAGTAAGCGGAACTTATGATGTATGTAATGAATTAGTGTTAGAATTATTCATAGGCAAAATAGAAGCGGAAGCAGGAAAAGGCTAAAAATACTGAGTTGTAAGTATGCTTGACCTATATATAGGTACAGGGATCTTTTGGTGTTACTAGGGTATAGACTCTAAGTACCTAGGTATTCTATTGAGGTGGTGTAGACGACAGATAATTACCTGAGCCCACCTTTTATATGTCAGTGTCAGATTTCTTGTACCCAACCATAAATGAAGAACGGTAGTTCTACTATGAACTTTACCCAAAACCCAAAAATAGTAGAGTGCCTTACTTTGATGGATGTACTACAGTGAGTTTGCCTAGAAACCCAGTTTTCCATCTCATTCAATAAAGTTGGTGACAGGAATTCGAATCTGGTTTTACCCACACAAATTTTCCACATACCAAACCTTTAATTAGAACCCAGACAATTATAACACAATAAATTTCGAAAGTTCTGAAGGTAATCTACTCAATCCATGATATAATGAAATAATCAGTGCCCACAACCCAACGTTGACGTCTTTAAATGACAAAATATGAATCACAATAATGCTTCAGTCAATGAATTTCATGGCATGCAAACTACAAGCTCGCAGAAAATCGCAGACGGTTTATGGGCTTTCAGGTTTAATCATACATAATTGTCTGCAACTTTTTAAGTATAAAAGCTATTTGAACAATAACAATACTGTCGTTCACTTTTTGTTAAACTATGTTTTGGTTTGTCTATAGGCACACAAGACGCGCTGAAACGAAGGTAAGGTTGGTGTTAAAAGGGAAAGAATTCCAACTCCAACCGTCGTGTCATTAAACTATTGTTTGCATGTGTCGGTGTTTACAAGCTATTAATCGAGCTTTCATACATATGTATGCCTTCGGCCCAACAGAACAGAGAAGAGACTTTTATACGAAAATAGGAGCTAGGAAGGAGTAAGGAACGAAACAATGCCTTACACACTGCAGTATCCCAGATCCCTTGGGAACAGCTTTTGTCATCAAATTGAGAGTAAACACCCGGCAGTCAATAGACTGTGTAACCATAAAATGAAATAGAAGGCACTTGCTGCTGTTGTATGTAGCCCTGTAACAAAGGTGTTTAATAGGTATGTCCACTAAACATGTCTTATGATTCCTGTCACGTTCACCTAAGATCCAAGATGTGACCAACTTAGAGACTGATACATGTCCGCATCGATCAGTATCACGGTTGCACACATTTGTATTTTGGGGGAAGGGTTTTTCCTCAATTTGTCGTTAGCTGAACATTTACTCCGTCGTAACCTTAGCTCGATTCTATGAAGATGCATTGCATTGGTAGACACACACATATGTACATGATTGCATGTTACAGCAGAAATTTAGGGACAGAGTGCCCCTGCATAGTAATGGAGTCTAATTCATAGTTATTGGTAAGCAATTGCATTATATTTGGTATTCATGTAATTCATGAAGGTAGTTTCGTATACTGTGAGACCCCAATATGTATGTACACACTATAGTTTTCAGTCTTAGCTTTCGTCCCATTCGGTTCACAATATCTTTAGCTGAAAGACGTCCACATCATGAGTTCCTTCTACCAGTTGCTACATCTGATTACTCGGTAAATTGAGTAGCATTTAGTTCACCAACCCAATATATTACAGTAAGGGAGTGGGCTACGTGAGAACTTCTTAACACCATAGATCCCGAAATTTTATAGTAATAATTTTAATCACCTTCTAATTGCACAGTTCCAGAATTTATTGTACAATATAATGACAGTTATAAGACCCATAAAACGTGGTTATGCAACTATACAAGAATAGCCGAATTAGTCTAAAATATCCTTAAAAATAAACTACCTAATAATTTACAGCAACCGATTACAGAGGTCCAGTTTTAGCTTAAACTCCCGTGAAATGTATCTGTAAGAGTGCTTAGTAAGTGGAAACTTTTAATCAAGCAATAAATTATTTCCAATATGAAAAAACTGAAATGTGTACTCCAAAGTAAAAAAGTAAGCTACGGAATCTTAATATTTCTGATAGTATTTGTGAATGTGGTAGTGGGTGCTGTGACCAGTGCTAGTGTAGTTGAGGACGTTCAGTCAGTTGAAGAAAATGTTATTGGAGGAAGTGAGGAGTATAGTGAGGAAAGTGGTGGAATTCAACTGGAAGAGTTTTCCAATGAGACAGACACCTTGGAAAGTTTGGAATTATTATCTCCAGTTGTTACAGTCAATGGGAACAAAAGCGGGAGCTCGTGCGATAAGCTGCTGCCGGATAGTAATAATAATTATAATAGTTCCTCCATGAGAAATTACTTATGGGAAGCCTGGCAGAGAACGCCAAAAATAAGTTTTCGACTGCCTTCATTTCATGGATTTACACTAGTTCCCAACTCATTTGACTTGTTCGATGTCAAGAAGATGCTGGTTGGTAAGTCACTTTTTGGATGTTTATTTTGCGCATCCGTAGATGATATTGGTTTTGTAGATAGTAAGAAGCTCTTTGGCAAAATATCTATTCTTTCATGAAATTCATTTTCAAAAAATGCTGTAGCTTATCCGTATTATGTATTCTAACTAACCCTTTGCCGCTTAGAAGTAATCGAATTTGCATACAAGGTGCTATATACTATAGTTTACTTGTTTCTGTGTACCTACGAATTCTACAGCTCATGGAAATATTTGTACGAACCAGACACCACAAAAATTTCATTAGGCTGCTGAAGTAAAGTGCTAGTATATGAGACAACAGCTTCCTGGGCATCTAGCATAAAAGCATCGTTATTTAGCCTAGTAATGACAAGAATTAGAATATTTATTGGGCAAGGCACTGCTGTGCATACACCGATAACTTTTAACTCTTTGCCTCTCAATATTTCACCTCTCATCGTCTCTTTGGTTTATGTAAGATCGAACAATGAAATGTATAATTGTGTATAGGTACGTCGAGGATGAATAAATCGAAGCTTGCGGAAGTGCGTAAGAGTCTTAAAGGCACTGGGGCTGCAGATGACAGATATACAGCGTGTTTCAATGAAAAGTATGCAGTGGCAAGACGCTATAACTTTTGAACTTACAGTACAACTTTACTGTCGCCCGGCACTTTAAGTAGAGTAAGAATAGGCTATTTCCTCAGTTCAAGTTTCATTAAAATCGGTAAAGAATAACCACAGATATCCCATAGACAGCCAATCCCACAAATATCCCTCAAAATAACATTAATATGATACAAATGGAGTAGGCCACAAGTTTTCTCGGGCTAATTGCGCCAATGTAGACTAAATTTTCTATTTTCTGCCGTCGGCTGGGACTTTTTAACAAATTCTTGAGATTTTCTGAATAAAGCCTTCTGTTAAAAGCTCAATAAGCTATCCGAAACCAACATGTAGTAAACCCCCTTTTTTCGAAACTTGACCAAAAACGATTTTGAAAAACTTCAAAACGTGGATTAAAAATAAGTTTTATCTTTTAGCCATTCGCATTCTTATAGTTTTTTTCTGTTTTTTACTGGACAAGTTAGCTCCAAAACAGTACTTTTTCAGGCCCTCGCCTCACTTTGAAATAACAATTTTCAAAATATCCTTGTGTGTTAATTGTGACAAATATTGTTTGAACAAAAATAATTTTCAAAATATAAAACTTAAATAAAACTTTTTTTAAAGACATGTCTCTTAAACTCTTTTTTTTCGAAAATAGAGCTTTTTTAAAAAAACACTTATTAAAAGCAAAGTTGACAGATTGTTATACAAGACAGAAATTAATCAATCAAGTTAGCTTAAGCTGACCAAATTAGCCGGAGAAAAATCGTGGCCAACTCTTTTTAGTAATATTAATTTTGGGGATTTGTGCTATCGACCACATGTTTGGTTAGGTACTCCTTACCGATTTCAAAGAAACTTGTACGATCTAAAGAGGCATTCCTTAAACTATTTGAAGTGGATAGCAATACTAAAATCAAAATCGTACCAGGAGTTTAAAAGTTATAGTATCGTTTCACTGCCACAATGGTTAGTTTTTCCCATTTGGCGGACAAAAAGTAAATTCCACATGTTCGGTCGATAACCGGTAGATAACCGTTGTATCTACAGACCAAGGTTAAAATGTTCGAACTACGAACATGTGGAATCTACTTTTTGGAAAAACCAACCAGTGCCAGTGCACTGTATACGTATCACTGAAACACGCTGTACACGTATGAACTTCAGAGGCGTTAAGGTGAACTATTACATAGTGTGGTGTTCTATTTTGAAAGCTATTAGGGTGTATTTCAAAATCACTTTATGCTCAATTACTGAACAAATGTATGCTAAGTACATGGAAATGTCTGGGTTTGTGTTTTAAGTTGCGATTTTATTTTGCAGCTCAAGTTAAAAACAGCAGCAATGAGCTTCGACAATAAATGGAGCGGTTCAGCCTACTCAGACATTGACTTACGAGTCCAAACCAAAGTTTTACAGTTAGAATTCATTTCGATCTTCCAACCTTGCATCTTTGCCTGAAACCGTACAGGAATTATATCAGAAATGTTATGAACATAACATCTAAAGTTTGATTGAAATAAACCGAACGGCAGTTAGGCTGTACAGGCAAAACCTATTTATCCTATTACCGGCGTGAGTTCTGCAGATATTGACTTCACACAAAATGTTGATGGCCTCTGGCTGCCATGACAATTTGTAGGCGCGTGGCAGTCATAATAAGTCTTCAATTAATAAGTTTGAAACTCCAACTACGTATTTCCGGCTCTTCATTCGTAGTCGTAGCGTAGCACTTTAACCTGAAGCTGTTCAAATTGCAAAAACTTGAAAATACTTCATAATGATATGATGGTTTACTGCTTTTACTTGGTGTTATAATTATTCATAGCTCTAGAGAAGGTTATGATCAAAACATTTTCTTGCACGCTTCAAAGGACCTACTATGGCAACCCATTATGTCATATTTAATTAAAAAATTGGATGCCTTCAAAATTCAGAGAATAAGGTAAAACTAATTGGAACTTTCAAAGGTTTCATAAAAGAAAATAATTTGAGCTATAAATACCCTCAGCTGGAGCTGAAACTGGAACTAATGTGAGTCTGAACGAGGAGAGAAGCATGCGTTAGCAAAAGTGTTACATCAGCTGTTTTGTTTCTTTTATTCAGTGAACGAGTGAACTGTGAGTGAACATAACAACTTAGGTAGGCACGAATGGCACTTTGATTTTGATCCCAAATCACCGACTTCCACTGTAATTGCTATCGCTTAAAGTGAGCAGGTAGCACACTCATCAGTACAGACTTGCACATGTCAAAGCATACAAATAGGTATATTTTGAAGATCCTAAAAATTACTATAGCAAGGGAGGACTTGCACTCAATCTTTTTTAAAATAGTTTTTGTTTAGTAACCAGTTACGAATGCAGTGGCTAACGTGTGTCTTAAACATTTGAATTGTTTAACACAGTTTTGTTTCCGCTTGTTACTACTGTCGACTGTTTGATTCAGATTGCAATTAAATGAAAAAACAAAACGTTTTCGACAAAAAGTACCTAGTATAAATATGAGACATGCATCGTATATATAAAAAGCTTACAAAGTCTAATTTGTGTCTTTATGTTAATTCTGTTCTTGTTTTTTATTAAGTGAAATCGAATGAAGATTTTTGCTTCAATTTCTTCAACGCTTGATGCTTGATTAATCAAAACAAAGTTCTGTCTTATGTAGAATTAATATTCTTTTTTTTAAACAATCTTCTCCCTCCAAAGGTAGCTGACAGTGCTGTAATTAACGAACTATCACTATCCGTAAATTATAGAGAGTGTTACTAGTGCTATTCAGTTTAAAAACTAAGCACTACAGACATTTGGACATTCAGTACAAAACCACGTATACTGTAGCCTATGCAGGCGTTTGTTGTTGGCTAGACTCATGGCTTTAAAATATTTCGGGTTTTAAAAAATTTGTAAATGTAGAAACAAGTGAGGCAAAGCTCCACTTGTTTTATTTTATAATTAGGTGATTACCAACTATTGTGTGCATACCAACCAACACGCAGTTGAAACAAAGTACCTACCTATTTATGTACCTCCCGTTCCGCAAGGGAACTTGCCCCGAATTGAATGTTTTTGTAATCTACTAACTAAATAGGTACATATACATATAGCCCAGAGATTTCCAATAGTATACTATACTTTAAAGTAGCTATCTTTTTCTAAAAAGTTGCAGATTACTGAAAGGAACAGAAATAGTAGGTAGGTATACGTAAATACAGACACTTTATTTTTATTTATTGATGAACCTTAGGTACATATATGTACGTGCCTACATCTTTTGTAGTATACCGTCCTGTTTTAAGAATATTAACAATGAGTTGGTTAGGACAGAATTGTGTAAAATTTAAGGTAATTCAATAAAAAAGATCTTCATATGTACAAGAAGTTAAGAACATATGCAATATTAAATAACAAAATTTGAACATAGGTAATTGATGTCACTGCCAAACATTCAAAATATCCACGCAACATCTTTAAAAGTGTTAGACTGTGATTATAATCCAGGGTTAATTTTGATTTATTCGTTTTCAAATGTGCAGTACTCACAAAAGCAAAACAAAAATGATGCCACTGCACTAGCTTTGAATACGTCGAAGTAAAGAGTTTAAGGTAGTTATATTTACTCATTCACACATGGCATGGCCACCTAGATTGCATTTATAGAAATGAGATTAAGGCTTTGTTTGAGCGAACGTCCTGTTCCATTTAAGTGGCTATACATAGTTTGTAAAGTCTGAAAGAGAAAAGCATTAGGTATGTTCCCCTGTGCAACCTACACCGTGTAATTATCAAACACAGACACTTTATGTATTTTTTCATAGTTTCAGTTTTAAAAGATGTGCCTGCATTAATTTGTCACACTTGCTTGTTTATTGTCAGGCCAGTGCATGTGTATATACATGCTGGCTCGTTCGAAATTCGAAAAGACATTAGACAGTCAAAGTAAAATTCATTAAAGAAGGATGTTTTGAGATGCTGAAAATTAAAACGATGCGTTAATATTAATTCTTAATTAACTGAAAAATTAACAATTTTGGAATTTTGACCACAATACGAATTCCCACAGGTCAAGTTTTAATTGCTTAATAGGGTTAATAGTAATAGGAGACAGGTGTCCATCGAGGCCTTGAAAAGGTGGGAACTGGAACATGGAACAATAACACTACAGAAACTGCAATGAAGCAAGATAAAGAAAAAAGGCAGGAAGGTAGAGTACAGTTAGGATCATGCGTCACATCGTATTATTCAGTTCTCAGTTCTGGGAGTCCTAAAATCCTTTCAATCCCATGCACACAAGTTATACCATGGGTCTACTGCTGTACATAAAATATATCTGCCCTATATATTATGCATACGCATACGCTCCCAGCAAGCCCTTGTTTCAAAAGACAAAGACATAGACACTTAGTTCTTTAGATGATGGAAGCTTTAAGGCATCCTTATACTTACCTACCTACCTAGTTGCATTTATAACAGTGAAGTTGCCAAGGAATTATAATGACCGTGATCACACAGGCAAAACGCTTCTCGGCTTCCCCTATTTTTTTTACGTCGATCCGTTAGGGTCCAGTAATCACGAAAGGCTGCTCTCTATACCCTATATATTTCCCGTCCCCATGCATTTTTGTACTTGACTTTAGAATTGTGTCTTAGCAACAATAACATTTGAAGAAGCAAGTAATTACAGTCTTATCTTCAGTTATAAAATGGGAAAAGTTTCTTCCTTGCAAAAACAGTATTAGTGTCAGTGTTAAAATTTAAGGCGTGTAGTAAATAATTGGTTTTACTTTAATTTTATATTTTCATTTCTGGCTCTTCGTTTGTGTTTTAGACACTTTGAGATCATATCAAACGTCAAATCGTTAAATTGAACAAAAGTCGTGTACCCACCTTCAGACTCCCAGACAGTAGAAGACATCGGAAAAGAAAACTAATCCGTACATACATATTCGCATACACTGGGCTCATGAACATGAACTCAATGCTCATTCGTATACTCTAAAGCCCAGGGTTCATAAAATAATAAAATCTGTTAACAGATTTTTGTTTAATCAGAAAGGAACTAATTTTTGCAAGCTCATCGTTGAAACAGTTATTAAATCCTTGAGGCATAAAATTAAAACCGTGCACCTTAGAGCTACAGCCGTGAATCATCGCATTTTACAAGGAAATTTAATTGTTTATCACGTATTACTTAGTAATTCTCTTGTAGATTCATTGTAATCTCATTAAAGATAAATTTATTAAAGTTGTCGCTATAAATATCTGAGGTTAAAATGAAGTATCTACATGGTTACAAAATTATTACTTATTAGGTAGTCAATTGTAGGTCCTTAATTTTAATGTTTCCAAATGCACATTGTGCGACTGACGCTGACACCGCACCGTAACGTAAAACATTGCATTGGGTAGACAATAGTATAAAAATGAATGACAGTGTACGAAAAATGAATATCGGATATTTCAATTTTCACACGGATGACACTGACCCGCTGCATGCTTACTTGGGTCGTGTACTTAGAACGAGAGTCTGCGTCTTTGAGGTGCTAAATCCATTAAAAGTTTGTCATAATTGTATAGCATTAGATTTCCTGCAACAACATATTTATTTCCACATTGAAGTGATTAGCCTTGCTGATTAAAATATGAAAGATAAAGCAAACGTAAGTTTCCATCCACCGCACCGCTATTGCTGTATGATTGCTTCTAAAGATAGAATTTGGAAGCTTTATAAATGATTCTTAATGATTGTGTATGCATACGGGATGAATAGTTTATGAGCGATAGCGGTCAGCATCTGGCACACAATAGAAATCACGGAAAAATTCAAATTTTTTAGAATCAGCCGGCAAGATTGAAGTTATCGTCAACCATAAAAACATTTAAGATTAATTATATGTTAGATATAGAGTCTCTATATGATATGATGAGTACCTCTTGAGACTAGAGACTCTTGAGAATAACAGTAAGGTGTTTCTATCCGGCAACAGTGGCAGCTCACCAAGGCAGCTACATACTCAGGGAGTCTCACGCAAGTTGATTACATGAACTTGTAATGTAAAGCATTCAAAGCGCATTTAAAGGAGGTAAATTTTTTTTACCACCCCCACGCATAACATTTGTTTGGATTTCATTTATTCGTTAGTTCAAGTTTGCAAGCTGCATTGTTGAGCTGAGCTGGGGTGAAGTGCTGCGGTCATAGTATACTGAGGATAGTCACAGTGTGGAGTGTTTGGAGTGAATTTCCCATTTTTCAGCAGCAGTCAACTTCCCACCAAACTTCTGTCTACCCAGTTTCTAGTGAGCAGGGAACCTGAGAGCACTGACAGTAAATATAATTATCTAAAAAAATAAGATATTTGAACTTCAAAATTTCAACCCACCGACAATATTCCGAGTGCATCAGTGAGATTCACAATACATAAGTATTTTTCTATAGTGTTGACACAAACACGTAGGTAGGACGTTAGGCAACAACAACAACAACAACAACATGGACAGAGCTCATATTACTACGCGTATGAGAACTGAGTACATACACCTTTGAACATCCGTCCGTACTTCCGGAGGATTTACATCTCATTCTTGAATTACATCCCGATCCACTGCTCCTGTCGTTGGACTTGCTTATCAAATAATCATTATTGTAGCTCACTTTTGTTATTTGCATTGTTCGGATTCAGACGATCATGTGACTCAATTTGATTTGCCCAAAGATTAGTCATTCAACATAATTTAGTACGTTTGCCTCAACATAGAATAGATTCGGTCTAGATGACTCGATCCAAACAAGCATTTCCAGTGTTAATATCATACAATTTATTTACGCGTAGACCTGGGCTCAATTGATTTAACAATAAATGTCCTAGAATTTGAAACTATCCCAATTTACGAGGGTCATGGCATTCAATTGCGGGGATTATCTGCAGTTCAGCTCTCACAGTAAAAATAAATCAATTCCATCCTTAGTTCAATGTTAACTGTGACCTCTTTAATTGGTCAAGAGCGTGTCGTCGTAGTCGAT
The DNA here is from genome assembly GCA_034695205.1 of Dicyrtoma fusca. Lineage (NCBI taxonomy): Eukaryota > Metazoa > Arthropoda > Collembola > Symphypleona > Dicyrtomidae > Dicyrtoma > Dicyrtoma fusca. Next base: position 11,503 of record JAQFZC010001233.1, read on the forward strand.
AATATATTTCGCCACCGTAAAAGTGAAAAGTGACCCGATCGGAGTGTGCGGGGAAAGAAGGGAGACTGAACATTTTAATTATAAGGATAATTATGAAATCACCGTCAAAAAAGAAGAGGAAGATGATGTTTGGATTATTGAATTCTCAAAGTCGGTTCGGCCTCTTTGATATATCCATATTATTCCTAGGAGTGTTCGGTGTTAGTGTTCTAGGGAATGGAAATGCAACTTGGAGTCGTCCCGACACGCACACGGGAGAGCACCAATCACCGGAAGTCTCCGATTTGGACTACACGTATAGCTACAAATTAAATAAAGGTGTCAGAAACCCAACTTTACGCAATTCGAAATATTACGATAGTAGACCCTCATCGACTGTAATCAGTATTAGCAATGCTAGTATTAGAAATGCTAATATTAGAAATAGTAATAATAGTAGTTACTATTCAGCCTTCCCTTCTCAAGATTTCTTTGTTTCAAGCTCTTCATCTTCAATTATGCGCGATAGGGTACCTGTTATGAGGTAAAGCACTCTAATCAAACATATTTTTTCAAATTCCATTTCCCAATTAACAAATTAAGTATGCTCAAATAGCTGACACTGACAGCGTACTGACATATTGATACAATTAAACAAAAACTTAACAACTAACATTTGTATGCGTCAGTCTTTGCTAGAAAAATAAAGCATTCAGGAGACACTGACTGGACCTTTCAAAGTTAATTGGTCGTGAAACCGAATGCTTTATTTTTTTTTACTGTTGCTTCCGTAAATTCACACATTTCACACATTTATGAATACATGCTATCTTAAGCAATAGTCAATAGTTTCTTTTAAATACATATGGACAATTACACAATTACCATTATACATATACATTGAACACCAGACAAGACAGACCCCAACTTACAGTTAAAGATTGATAATCTGTGAATGACTGTAAAAACTATAGCTCGAGTAAAGTCTCCACGACGGCAGGAACAACCACAACGACAGCAGGGAACAGGATGACAAATCGCGTTCCAAAGCAAACAAAGAAAGTGATGTACAACCGCTATGGTTTCCCCACTATTGCGGAAGATCCGGCAGCTAGTATAGATTTTGGTATTTTGAGACGACGGGGAGAGTGGGCCAAAGGAAATGAAGAGCTAAACAGTGATGGCTACAACAAAAACGGATTCCAGATCGGCTACAGTCCCAGTCCCAATCCATCCAGTAACAGCAACAGCAACAAGGACAAAAAAGGCTTCTACTCCTTAATGCCCGCTTCCTCCAACTCCAACTCCTACTCGTCCTCGTCCTCGTCCTCATCGTCCGGCGTCGGTTCGACGCGAATTCAATCTGACAATCGATTTGGCTCATCCAGCAATAGTTACCCCTCCTATCATGCCCACCACTCTCGTCCACCGCCCAATTTCAACCAGATTGATGATAGATTCCCAGTCAATCAGGATGACATGATGCTCAGTCATATTCTGGACACGAGTTCAAATCCAGGGAGCTTAATGGATACCCAACAAAAGTTACAGATTTACGACCTTCTCTATTCTAACAGCTCTAGGCTGACGGATGACGCGAGACAACTTGCAGGTGGGCAATCAATCCACACTCTTTCAATTATAAAACATTTCTCACTCAAAGTCTGCACTTTACTGGCATCATTCACACACCAGTTTTAATCACGCACATCTTATACACACTATGATTGCACTTTAACTATTCTCTTTTCCTTTCTTATCTGTCATCTGTGCACTTCCTCCGCTAATTACGAGTCTAAAGTTGATGGTACGGTGACACTGGCTTCTTTTATGTTTTTTTAAAAGTCGGTATCAAGTTGCTTTTAGTTTACTTGGGCAAATTCTTGACGTTCGGCAGTAGCTGCTTTGTATAGGATTTTAGAAAGAATTGTAATGCAAACATATTATTATTTAATAACAAAACTAACTAGAAAAAAAATATGCGGTGGCCTGAATTATGCTTAATGCCGCAGCGGACATAATTTCCCCTCTTACGCAATAATGCAAGGAAAACTGTAAATCACCGGCACAATCGATACAGTGCCGTCATAAATAATAATGTTAAATATATGTATGTAAGTACCTACCTATATTGTATATACATGACTAGCATGCAGAAATAAGCACCCACAGCTGTCTTGAAGCATTAAATTTAAGAAAAAAAAACTGAAAATAAATGATTTAAATAATGAAAATCCAGTTGAGTATATACAAAAATGTTTCCTTCTCAAATTTTTCAGTTATACCACAAAATTGTTGGCATGGCGGAAGAATGTACGGCTGTGGCTTGAGCGTTACTTGTGTTCTTCAAGGATCTAAACCCTTGGATCTCTGCAACGGTGGAATGATATGGAGCTGCTGTGTTCCACGGGATAAGATTAATGATCCCACGACGAGTCCCGGACTTTTGGATAATCCAAGTAAGTAGAATTCCTGAGTCTTGAGTGATGCGCTGTGATGCATTTTTCATTTCCTATATGAATTCCTTATACATGTATACTAAGCTGATATTTCATGTAAACTTATAAAGACTTTCTTTGTGAAGACGTGTGCGATTGTATCCTTTTTTGTATAAGTCATTAATTATGCAGAACTACATAGCTTTTAGACGAGGTGTATCTCATTTTAATTATATATTCATGTACAATAAGAATTTAACTACTCAAGAAAAAGTTTAAGGACATGTTTTGTTTCCATTGTCATTGCTTTGTATTTATTGTGAAAGAGTTTTATCCTTAAGTCTTTTTCCTCATCAATATTTTAAGCCTTAAAACATGTCATGGATAAGATAATAATAAAAAAGGGGATATTAAAATAAAAAAATAACATTTGAATTCAGGAAAAATATGGATATTACAATGTCTTCAGAATGCTGATGCGCTGATGCTGGTGGTATTGCACATCTATTGGTAGTAAGGTTCGTATGGCACATAGAATTACATTGGTAGGCCTCTAAATATTATTTAGGGAAGATAGGCTTGGAAGAAAAGAAAAAGAGTGACAGATGTTCCACCAGCACGCTTTCATTACAATGGCTTCAAGTTGAAGTGTCAGACGAGATGATAGGAGACAGATTACGTGATCTCACAAATCTCAGCCTATATCGTTAGACGAAGAGCATGCCTCTGTAAGTTCTTCCAAGATTTTACGAGACTGTTTTCTACTCAGTGGGCGTGCAATTAAATTTAAAATTGGATATCCATAACCAAGTAGCCATAAGTTCTTGGGTATATACATAGCTAGGTACACTTGTATAGATTATTATTACATTAAGAAATGTCAAGTCAGTAAAAGACTATCTGTAGAATGGAATAGTAGCCTCAATTTTCGTCTCTCTCAGTTAGTTAAGTACTTGTGTGCTATAAAACTAGTAATCTACTTGTTGACAAAGTCTTTGAAGCCACAGTGACACACAATGAGAATTTATTTCATCCTTTCTTGTTGAAATTTTCCTCTTCTTTTTATTTGTACTTACTGATGATACAGATTACTTGATTACATGGCACATGAGAACTTTCTATAATCATAACCGAAGAAGGTAACAGTACGCTGAGTGGAAACGTTACGTGAGGATATACACTGTCAAGTATAAAAAGTAAAGTAAAGTAAGTACCTGCCTGGGGTACATAAAATATCATGTGCATATGTAGGTACTTTGAGTTTGCTATCATATGAAAACGCCAAATGGTTTCTGACTGCACTTGCAGGTTGCAGTTAGTTGACTCCAATTTATTACAACTTAATGGCTTCTTAGCCACTCAGACAGGGATTTGATATAGATATACCTAGATACTAAGGAATTATAGATATATATAGATAAGGGGTATCAGTATACACATAATTAAGTATATTCAGAGTATTTCAGAGGCATAAAAGTGGTGCTAGCAGTAAATTGTCAAGCCTATTTATACATGAATTACAGATCCTCACAAATTAAGCACGACGCACAGCTTTAAAGTTAGCCTTTTTTCAGCTTGTTCAGGGCAGAAATAACACTATAACTACTTGTCAATGTATTTCCCATGCAATTTTTACGAAGGCTGCTATATTCGACCTACTGTATCAATGTAATCTTCAGTTTACATGGTGCCTTATGGAAAATACATTGACTCATCACGTCGCACAAATGCCCGCTCTAGAGAGAATTGGCTTAAGAGAGCTTAGCTGCTAGCATGAGCATGATTCTTTTTGAAGCTGTTTCCGGTTAAAAATGTAGGTACCTACCCACGTTAGAGAGCATCCGTTTAGCCATTAATTGAAGTACTGTAAGCTTATGCACATTTTTAAATCAAATTAAATAATATAATCTTATGCACGTAACGTGCGTATACCCATTACATCCGTACTAAAGTATGTACAAGTATACTAGGAGAAATTTAAATTACAAAGATTTAACGCCTCATAATGCTTTAAAGGGAAGCTAATTTTGAGTACCGCTATGTTCTTCTTGGTTTTGTCTTATCATTTCCGCTCTGTCTGCCTCAACCTCACAATATGCTCTGTCATTATATATAAAGAATGAGGAAAACGTCTTGACTCTTCAGTCTCTATGTAGACTAGAAGTTCTAAGCAATTATTATTATTATTTGAAGCTTTTAACTTGGAACATAATTTATATTAAGGATGGCGTCATTTCAATTGCGAATACATGTAGAGCAAACATTCCTAGCTTGTAATTCAACGGTAAAGGTAAATGATTCATAAAAAAACGTCATACTAAACGTCAGAGGTTATAATATTTTCAGAACTCTAGAACAACTAGATCCATATAGGTACACACAAATGTCTTACATTAGTTTGTCTAATGATGTAAAATTACACGCTTAAATCCAGCAGTTTCAAGTAACACCAATAACTACACAACATCCTCAAGCTATGACATTTACAATGGAGATTACAAGCATCGGCCATCTTACTCCCCACCATCGATTGTGTCGGATCCATACAGACCCATTGTGATGTCCCACTCACCAAATTACAAAAGACCATCCTACAATTTCTATCGACCTTCCGGTGGCTCGTCTTCAGCGGGCAGTAGTGGCAGCAATGGACTTGACTCAGCATACAAACCATACGAATCCTCAACAATCCCTCCCTTCCCATCCGATGAACCCTATCCTTTGTACCCTGGGGATGTGTACAATTCCCATAAATACCGTCCAGGAAAGCCGCTGAGTGGCAGCCATAATAGTGTTAATAATAATAATATGATTACTAGCAGTAGCAGTCCTCACGATCCCATTCATAACGATATTTATCCACACAATGACAAACCTTATCATCCAAGACTCCCTCCGCCAATCACAAGTAACAGCATTCCCGACAGACATGGAGCAGCTTCTCCGAAGGGTAACTCAACTTTTACCATATAAAAGCACCACGTTGCACTCCCTGTCACTACTGTCACTTGCACAAGATTCACCACTTTTTCAGATTCGTTTTTTTGCACAAAGCCAAGGCCTTGTACCGACCGTCTTTGTTAAAATAGTATGTACCTACTTATGTATCTAGGTAATTATGTAGTGAACATTACTTAGAGATGTGTACAGTACTTTATTTGACAATTTTAAGGAGGTATGCTTAAAAATATGAAACCTATGTACAACTCCTTGTGATTACATTGTATTTACTGATATGTCCTTAATTAGAATTTTTATAATCGTAAGTTGCTTTGTTGTACTGTAAATTGTAGTACTGTGTTACCGGTCAGATACAGACAGATGTACATACGTAATTAGAAGATTATTTTAGCACCCCCGTAATCAATGTAAAGCGCAAGCTTATTTCTTCACTATTTAAATTGTACAAACGATAGCAGCTATGAGTGCAAAAATGAGTATTATTTTGTAAACAGAAAGTAAGTTATCGGAATAAACTCATTTACATAATGTATTATCTCTGTCCCTGTACATACAGATAACGTAGCATTGACCCCTTCAAGATTTTAGGTACAAAGCTATATTGTCTTGACTGAATTTGAAGGCAAACAAGTGTCCATCTTGTCTCACTACTTCCACTAAATGGTCTGTAGTAAGATATAATGGGTGTCTAGGGGCATAATACTGATATAAATTATGCAAATTACGTAAAGTTTATGTAGGTACTATTTTTAGACTTAGAGTTACATAGTCAGTTGGAATGCTGATAATGATATACGGTTTGAGAAGAGTTGAGTGTGTATTATTACATACTAACTTAAGTAACAATAAGGTAGCTTGGACTAATGGTATTAAGGTTGCATAAACGTATTATGTATTAGATTAGTTTACCTGATACGGAAACATGCGTTCCTACAGATTACAGACATTACATGGTTTTCTGGGCAATTTTTGATAAACATAGTGAACTTGAAGTAATCTATAGAAAGGTGTTAGTGGTGTTGATTTTTCAAGACCACAACTTTTAATACCATTACGTCAACAATGCCAATGCAATGCAGACAGATAGGATTACTATATTTGCACGTGGCAAAATGGCAGTGCAAGTAAATTGTCATCGAAATAACCTCAAAGTAAACAAATTTTTACAAAAATGTCAAAGGATGACAATGGAGTTCACAACTGAGTAATTTCATTTCTACTTGTCTGTAATTTTCACCTCTCAAGTAGTAAAGTTATGTAGCATTTACACCCATTGTTTACTTTATCAAGTCAAAAATGCTAATTAATTTCCTCTAAATAGTCTCCAAATGAATTTCCTTGTGTACCTCAAGGGTGATAATGCAGGACAGTACAATAGTATGCAATTAAACAAAAAAGTTAAGACACATTAAAAGGTTAAAAAATTATTCCTTTCAAAATATCAGTAGAAGTAAAAGTGCGTATCTATATCAAAAACGCGTTGACTATATACTGAACGACTGAAGATAAAGATTGTAAATGGATAGCAGGCGTACGTTTGAAATCCAGGATTGTACCAAAATTCGTTCACATTTGAAAATAAACTAGAGGCTATTACTGCAGAAATTTTATTAGCAGCTCCTGTAACGTATATTGCTAACTTCCTTTGGATTTGGAAAGTAATACTTTACTGAATCCGAGCAGGATATTTCTGTTTGTAAAAGTAAATAAGTGATCGAGCATAATACACTCAAGCAGCCAAAATTGCTTTTTGCAAATTTGTTTAAGTAAGTTGTAAACTTTCTTTGAATTTTTCCTTCCCTGTAATTAATGCTTCCGCCGAATCTATCTTTGAACACATCTAACTTGAGATGGTTATTACTATCATTATTGCACTTGGTATAATTAAAGCACTGCTTACAGTCCCAACGATCTCTCAGGAGCTGTAATGGACGATGGTATAAATCAAAAGAGAACCTTATAAGCCTTACAAGCCTGAGCTCACCCTTGAATACTTTCGAAAAAACTAATTTTGTTCTTATTAATTTTTTACGAAAAATTTTTATTACCATGTGATACAGCGTATCACTAGTTTACACGTGTATTAATTTAATTATTTAATTAAAGGTTACATTACAAATAATATATTTTTACAACTACAATATTCAACGGGGAAGTTTATAAAAGGGCAACAACAGTTAACTTTTTCATACGTAAACAGTAAACATACATTATAACATTCTTTGACAAATATAGGCGTTAGACGAACTATCAGTAAGTGTATATTTGCTGATCAAATTAATACATTCGCGATAAAAAGAAAGCGAACAGCTACACTTTAGATGCTTAAAATGACCATAGAATATCTTAGAAATATAACAATCGTTCATACCTGTGTGTAAATGTCTGTAAAAATTTGTTAGAAAGCTAAACGAAATGCTCCAAATTGAATCGAAATAATGAAATAAGCTCTGACTTACAAATAGAACAGTGCAGTGCAGTGTCCAATACAATAGAATAAGTGAAGAGCTCGTAGAAATAAGCTTCAACAACTTAAAACGAGACAGGAAAAAGTAAAGGAATAAAGAATAAAGACTGCACTTACACGTGTTGTAAGTATGCATGTAGCTACCAAACGTTGAGCTCATGCATGGTCTCTGGCTGGTTAAAGTTGAGTTAACTCATCTGTAAAGTAAAAACTGCGATTTCCATTTGCCATCCATCTCGAATGCATTGACGTGAGGAATTTCATTATTTATTTAAAATGCGTATTAAATTGTGTATAATGTCAATCCTCTCTCCAGGCCCTCGTTGATAGCCACTTCACGTAGCTGTACAAGGGAAAACAATATGTAATATTGGAAAGGGTAAAGGCTTTTATTTTGTCAACTGTCAAATAGGCGAGAGAAATTATTTTAAAAAGTACGAGAGGCAAATGTTCTTTAAGAATGTTAATCGTAAAACAAATATTTCAACTTTAACTGAGACAATGACTCATACAAACATTACATGGAAGATACATGCAGTTGGGCGGTATGTAAAAATACACTGCAAATCTTTTCTCCAAGCCGACCCTTTTACAGCTGTATTTATTGTTAGAAATATTTCAAGTAAATTCCTAGATGCTTTACTGGTTCATTTTACATCGTAGAGACACTTTTACTATCAAAATTTTCGATTTCTGGACCAGATCTACTAACAAGTTATAATCTATAAAGTTACTTATTTTGCTTTCCTGCAGACCATAGGCTACGGCACTAGAACAGTAGCTCATACCGAAATCTCAATGAGGTTGATCTCAAAATCGTTGGGCTCGTCTACAACAGTCAACAGTCCGTTTATAATGTTGACGAGAATCTTCCTAGGGAGACCATTACTACGTATCTGTATAACAATGGTTGAAAATCTGTAGGCGAGGGTTAGGGAATAACTGAATCAAAACACGACATCCGGTCCAATAAGTAGCGACGGGAGCTTTCATTCTAAACAGTATAATAGCTATACATACTAGACTGTCTATACTCTCTGCAAGCAAATAATGTAAACATAAAAACTACTGACGATGAGTTGGCGATACACACGCAGTAAATAATGTTATTTTGCTGCGTGAGGCTACTGAGTATTTGACTGACGACCGTATGATGTGAGAGACTCTTGACTTGACTCAAGAAGGAATTAGAGCTGAACCTTATTTTTATTTTTTCTTGGCAGTCTGCAGCTAACTTGCACCTACATTAAGTTTATTAAGAGGCTATACCTACATTACATGTATTGTAAATATATTTACACCAATCTACTATAAATAAGTAGCATCATTCTCTCGCTTCTTACCTGATAAGTAGTACATATACAGTGTTCACTAAATGTTAAGTGTCCATTACCGATATATATGTAGTTCCAACGAAAGTACTTGTTCTATAACTGTATGCACTTATTTATTTACATACCCAACTACTATACTGTCAAACTTATAGTTAGTGTGTACGTAGCTAGGCTAGGTTTGAATCTGTATATAATTATGTGCTTGCTATTGTGCCTTAAACAATCAAGTCATCCTTTACCCTTTACCTACAGATACACTCATATTATATGTAACTGAATCTGCGAATGAATGGTAAGGTACAAATTGCCTGCAGAAATATAATTTACAAAGAGCATAATAAAAATCACATTATTGTCTGTGTGACTGCACATCTTTATAGAGGTTAAAGTTGGACGTTTTCAACGCCCAGCCTTAAATTTGAATCTGTTTTAAATGGCATAAAGTGAGATCTTTGACTGGCAGTGCAAAGGAATGGATTTCGGATTTGCACTACACACTATACACTATACTACCTATGTAAGTATGTAAGTACCTACATGTGCAGATTTTCACTGTAATGCTTTGAACTTGGCATAAAATGTAGGATTTACTTCTTGAACGGGAGAAACTACGAAAGCCATAAAAAAAATTCTATTTACTTATTGTCTATTTGTATTAACTAAGCTGACGGTACAATGACTTCATTCTAGACATCACATCAGTGTGCAGAATTGATATTATTAGGCTTTCTTGAACAAAATAATTAGATTTCACGTCAACATCACTTACACTTTATTCATCTGTCTTGTCGTGCTTTTGTGTTTTCGGATGCAGTATTTTCTTTTCTGCTTTATTGCCACTTTGGCTCCGCTTGGCACTTTATGTATACGCCTGTATAGCTCCATTATTGTTTATAGCAGTCATTCCATGTAACTGGATGGGCTCAATGTTTCGTGCGCTTTGTTTGTATTGATTTTTTTTGCAGCTGAACATAGCAGTAGAGTTGTTGATCTTGTAAGAATTCAGGGAAACTTTCCGAAACTTACAATGACAGTATACTGTTCTTTTTATGTATATAATGGCACTCTTGTAGTGCTTGCATGCACGTGAGATCCACATATACTGTGAGATGTTGAAGACAAAAGTTTTTGTTTTGTTAACAAACTATAATTTTTTAACTTTTTCCTAGAGAAGGAATTTTGTATGGTATTTTTCTACTGTTCAGTTTATGTATGTACATGCTTTGACATCACGTGGACAGTCTCCTTTGTATAGAAATACTTAAGAAAGGAGTTCAATTTGATAAATCTAGTTAGCTAATTACGAACGTTTTACTTCCGCAATCAAATAATTATTTTTAAACTCGCATTGTTTTGACAAATCTACTCTACCATTGCAGAAATTGTGATTGGGCGTATTGTTGCTTTCATATTCAAATAACACTGATTGCTGTTCGTAAAATGTTTTTTGTAAAGTAATTAAGTGTAAACATGTAAAACAGTAAACTCAGATTCATACGCACGCGATATAATTTTCCGGTGCATAAATAATTCTAGATTTTAGAGATTTTACACAACGTGTAAATATCAACTCATAAATAAATAAAACTTATTTGCATATCTTCTGATTTCCTTCTAATGTATCTTTAACATGTATATAACTCGAACAAATGTATGTATGTATATAGCATAGAAATAGAAACTCTCAATTACACACGCAAGATACCATCAGTTAGGAATGAACGAATTAGGAATTTAAGAAAACTCTTGTTTATTGCAGAATGTGGCCAGATTTATACGCGTTCAAATCGAATAGTCGGAGGACAAGATTCGCCGTTCGGATCTCATCCATGGCAAGCTGCAATCATAAAACAAAGTTTCCTCTCTAAAAGAATTGCATGCGGGGGTGCTTTGGTCAATGAGCTTTGGGTCGTTACAGCTGCCCACTGCGTGTACAGGTGAGCTAATTACGTACTTGTCATGCTAATTAATAGCTAAAATAGAGCACGTTGACTTCAATCAATTTGAAATTTTGGACGAGATTCTGTGACTTGTCTGCGATTTCTAATGCAATTTTGTATACTGACCATGTCCTTGTCATCTGCTTTTCAGCACACCTATAAGTAGCTTGAAAATTAGACTCGGCGAATGGAATGTAAGACAACAAAATGAGCGCTTCCCTCATGAAGACTTTTCCGTTGATAAAAAAGAGGTAAGGGGTACACTACTGTATTATCAAGAACACATTCATAATTAATAATTAGCGGTTATAAAAGTCAAAGTCCTTGGATAGCATCGAAATTCCTACTTTCTAAATTATATGAGCCACTTTTTCTTTAGATTCATCCGTCCTACAACCCTGCAGATTTTCGTAATGATTTGGCTCTACTAAAACTGTCTCGTCCAGTGCAGTTTAAGGAGCACATTGTACCAGTGTGTCTTCCAAAATACCGTCAAACCTTTGAAGGAAAACAAGGGACAGTCGTAGGATGGGGAAGAACAAAACATGGTAACGTGCTTTAATTTAGATTTAAGATAATAACTACCATGTTACTACAAGTTTTCATTAATCTAAAACCAATGAAATAAGTTACGAGTATACAAATGCATTAACGCCAGTGATTATTAGAACCATTCTGCTTTGGAATTGGATGTGGGAGGGTCCTTTATAAACGTGTATACTTGTGTTCCTAGGGTTGTCGACCACGCCAAGCTTACTGCAGGAGGTTCAAGTTGAAGTAATCACGCAGCAAAGATGTCAAGAATGGTTTCGTTCGGCAGGAAGACGAGAAACAATTCATGATGTTTTCCTATGTGCGGGCTACCAGCATGGTGGCCGAGATTCTTGTCAAGTAAATAATGACGCACTGTTGCAACTTAAAATTACCTGACATTCAATTTCTTAATTGAGTAAATAATGACAAAATGATGGTTTCAAACAGGGCGATAGTGGAGGACCGTTGACGTCTGAAATCGAGGGTCATTATACATTAATTGGACTGGTCAGTTGGGGAATAGGATGTGGACGAGAAAACTTACCCGGAGTATACACAAATATAGCTAATTTTGTAGACTGGATTGAAAGGAATACTGCATGAATAGGCAGTTAAAGTTATACGCTACAGCCCTACGAAACTCAACATTATTGTTAAAAAGTTTACGAACGTGATGAAATCTGTCACATTATTTATGCAAGTTTTTATACTTTTTATTTTTATTAGTTTAGTATCGTCATCAACAAACCAAATACAAGCATATAGATGTACAGCTAGAAATCGGGTAAAAATGAACATGTTAATACTGTGAGAACTTAAATAAAACCGACAAATGAGAAAATGTAAAAGTAAAATACATTAAAAATTAAAATTGGAAAACATTCAGAATCAAAAAATGAGATACACTGATCCTGACAAATCATTTTTTGAAGTCAATTTACAGACTTAAGGTAAAAATCACTCTTGTTTTAATGCAATATGAATTGTGCATATTTATCTATTGTACAAGTACGACTAAATGGCAAATAGCAATATTCGCCTATTCGTTACTAAGTACCACAACTGCTGTTGCACATGTGCAAACAATAGTTGGGAAATATAACTACTGCTTATGTGGAACATTAAACCATTAAAAAACAACAAACAACTTTTAAGGAACAGAACGGTACTGAGAGGTAAAGTTTCGAGGCAAAAGTGATACGTAGACTATCCCTCGTAACTAAAACAAAAACTAATACAAAGTATATTTTTACAACTGAACAGTATCTATGAGATTTACAACCAAGTAACTTTAATTTATAGTGGTTAACATTTGATTTGACATTTGGAAATTATGCCAGCTAGGGTCCAGTCCACATCATAAGCATTGCATGGGTGCAAGTGGACTATTACCGCGTTAATATTATATAATCAAGTACTAGTTTACTACCTATAGTCAGACTTTGAGTTTATAGTGCGAAAAATAGAAGCATTAGTATTAGGCTGAGTGGTAACGAATTACCCGATTCCCGTGGCGTTTTGAAATGCACTCCTAGTTTTATGTTTACATTACAACTTATCCTAATGAGTCCCCAAAGTCAATTATTGCTGCATGTTATTAAACACATGGGTGCTCCTATCTCAGGTGCAATAGAGTATTCAGTTTACTAATAAAGCGTGGATTCGGAACACGGATATCATTTGATTCACGATCTCAAAAATTTTGCTACTTTTATGTTTGAACTTCCTTTGCAGATTGCGCGATTGTGTGAGCTGTCATTTTATCACAACACGATTTCTTAGGTAATTCAGGAGAGCTTCAGTACCTTGACGTATGATTTGGTATCCTGGTACACGAAAGGCATTTCCTTCAACGAGAAGTGACCTACAACAAAATTGTATTGATATAAAATAATGGTAGAATGTATTAATCGCAATCGAAACATGTAGTACGCAAAACAAGTAGACAGTTTTATATTTCCGAGCTATCGAATACCATCAGCATAATGATACAAGACGGCAAACAAAAGCAAAAAGAAATTGAATTTTAAGGCAATTTTCTGCGTTTATATTGTGTCCTAAAGTATACTAGTTACTTCTACAACTTCAAATTAATTGTATAACTTCTATGAATTACTGTCAACAAAATTATGTAACGTATACTGAGTCCTTCGGGCTACCCTCGCTGGTGGACAATGTCAGCTTTGTTTTGTTGGAATAAAGTTCGTCTTTCTCTCAGTAAAGCTTCGGCGTATTAGCACTTACCCGAAATGAATTGTTACATAATAATGTTTCTCATACTTCCACGACCCTACTAGATAACTTCCGTTCTCTAAAGGTTCACGAGCTTTTGAAAACCCGGCACTGCTGCATTATGCATAGCTAAGGCATAATGCCTTACGTAGCAGCATCTGGAATAATTTCATTCGTACGTGAAACGCATCTTTATGCTAATAAAACAAATTACAAAATCCGAGGTATACATGATACGATGAACTCAGATAAACAGTTTAGCCGCATCTTGGACTGAATTCATATATAAGGTTTAACAAAATTTTAGAAATCAATAATGTGAATGGAATACTGTTCTAATACCCAAGCACAATCATCGTAGATTGTCTTGTTTGTGTCTAAAATGTCACGGCACGTGAAAACAGAAAATTGAAGAAAAATAAAATTCTGAATTTACTGGTTCAAACCACTGCACGCGGCAAATATACCTATATGCTTGTTGACAAGCATAATTTAAAAAAACAATAATTAAATGGTATGACTAACCTCAAGTGAGTCATGAGGCCAAGTTCTGGCGGCAACTGAGAAATATTATTGTTGCGAAGGTCAAGAGTAGCCAACTGCTTCATCTCACTCAATTTAGGCATTTCAAGCGAAACAATCTTGTTATCCGCAGCAATTATTATTTCCAGCTTCTTCATGTTATAAAGGCACGAAGGAATCGCTTGCATCCTGTAAAATTTTACAAAAGTCATTTAGAACTCCAAAACAAGGTATCTATATTAATCTGTAGTAACAAAGAAATCACTTTGATGAACAAGTAAACTAATCGGTATCCGCATGCATATTTACAACCATACTCGCAGCAATTACCTGTTATAACCAAAGTTAATTTCTCTCAGGTGTTGCAAGTTCGCAAATTCCATTGGTACGTCGGCAATCTGATTATTTTGAAAACTTAAGTACTGCAAGCGGGAACAATTTCCTATGCATGAAGGTAATGAGGTCAATTTATTACCGTCAAGTTTCAATTCACTAAGAAATTCACTGACAAACGCAATCCTGGAAAAATAAAGTTATAATTCACTTGTATGTTTTACACACGTCCCTTACACATTGGCCGATTTACATTCAAGTATTTAAAGCTGTATTGTGTTACAAATATCAGACAGTTTGACTGTGACTTACGAAACTGGCAAAGTCACAAGTTGATTTTTCGATAAATCGACGATAGTAACTTGCGACTGGAAAGCCGTTTCAAAAACGTCATCGTCGATTGACTGAATGTTTCTCGAACTAATATTCAACAATCGAGTAGCTTTAAGCTTGTATGGATCGAGTCCAAGATTAGCGGTTGTTGAAGGCCCACGCGGACTATTTACGTTCCCCCCAGAAGTTTCGCCCTTCGAATATGAGTCCCCATTCCCTATTTTAAAAGAATGTCGATGATGTTCTCCAGTTCCCGAAGCGTCAATCTTGGTTCTCAAGTACTTCAAGAGTTCAGTGGTTCCTCGTTGCAGAATGTCAAGTCGAATACCACGCAAGGGATTTCCGTCTAACGTCAATGACTTTAGTGATGGAAGCATTGCCAAATCATCAGGGAGTCTACGATTAAATTATAAGAGTCGAATTACTAATCTAATTCAAAAAATGGAAAACTATGTTATACTTCAATATTTCAGACTACACTTACATGCTGATGTCATTGCTGTCCAAATAAAAGCGATCCAAGAACTCCAAGTGGTCCTTATCTATTTCCAACTGCGTGATTTTATTGCAGCGAAGATCCAACAACTGAATTTTTGTCATCGCAAACATTTGGGATTCAAACACAGAAATCATATTATTCTGTAGATACAGCTCCTTCAATATTCCACATTTTGACAAATCCGGTACTTTTGTAAGACGATTTTTGCGTAAATACAAAATTTCCAGATGAACTAGATCCGAAATGCTTTTAGGAAGAACTTTGAGACAATTTTCTGAAGCATCTAATGTCCGAAGTCCTGAATTCAAATAAAGTTTGGAGATATTGAATATATTCTGAAAATCGATTTGTTGTTTTTCCTCAATCTAAAAGGGATGTCAAATCCTTCAAAATCTCATGCAAAAACAAATTACTGAAGGGCGATGAATACCACAAACAGATTACAAGGAATAAAATAACAGCTAACAAAAGTTTTCATTAGTAAACAGTATGTCTTCTTACACAGTTTCGTACTTAAGTGCTAAATCCAGTTTAAAATAACTTAATGCAATAAGGGGGCTTTCAATTTTAATCAATTATATGATTAATTATATAATATACTAGGTACTATGCAGGTAAGTCACTAATCCTAATTAATATCAAAAAACTATATACACCCCATTATATTGTAATAACTACTAATATATACGTAAGTAATAGTTATAACATAACATATGCTGTAATAACATATGTTAATGAGTATGAATGCAACACGTAGCATTACTTTACCTGTAAGCCCGCCAATATCAGATGGTAATTCAACAAGGCGGTTATTAGAAATATTAAGACTCGTTAAAAAGCTCAAGAATCCGATGTCTTCAGGAATTTTACTCAATTTATTGTTGGATACATCCTGTTAATTAACATTTTAAAGAAACTGTGATAAAGCCCGAAATATTTTCTACTTTATTTAATACTGCTTTAAGTAATATTTTGCAGTCGAAAAACTTACTTTTTACCTCCATTATACAGGTTAATGTAGGTATATATATATAATTAATAATTAAATACGATTAATAAAGAAAATGTGGGTACTACTGCATACGTAGTGAAATTACCATAAACTGAAGACTGGAGAAATTTCCAATTTCTTCTGATAGATTTTCTATTCGATTGTTTCCCAATTTAAGCTCAGTCAAACGCCTTAATTTGTACAGTCCACTCGGCAGCGCAATTATTTTGTTGTGAGCTAAATTAAGCTTCTGAAGGTTTTCAAGGTTTGAAATTTCATTCGCAACTTTCTCAATTTGGTTATCATGAGCCTGTAAAACCAAATAATAAAATACTCAGCATCATATTTGAACATAATATGCTAGGTACGCTTCTTACATTGAAAACTCGTTATACCGGCTCTTCAAGGGGAACCGAATTTAGACCGGTATAGAGAACTGACATATCTACACAATTCCATGTAAAAACGCAGCAACTGTTAATTTTCTCAGCCCGATATAGCGGGATAGAGCAGCCCGGTATATCGAGTTTTCACTGTATAGATGTCTGTTTATATTTTCATTACGTCGAAAGTTTGCAACGATATTAATCGCCCCACGTCACTTGGAATGTCCATTATTGAGTTGTTTGCAATAATAAGCTTTTGCAAGTCCACGAACTCCCACCATTTCTCGTCAGACGGGTTATCTAACGAAACGCTTACAGCAGACTTTTCGTCATCATCCAAATCATTAATACGCCAAACTTTCGGTGGAACTAAGATTTTAGTAATACAACATAAGTAATTATTTAGTTAGAATGTTAATCATATCACTCAGTTGTAACTCAACTCGTAAAACAAACACTGATCGGTTTCTGGCCGAAGTACAGGGAAAAATAAATAAGTACTTACTGGTGGTCAAGTTCCGACTCGATAAATTGAGTGAGCCACTCTTCCTAGCAGTTCTAACAGCATTAGCAGACAGCTCATTCGTTGGTGGAGCATCATGAAAAACGGGAGACGTTCTTGCTTTTTGAGCTTTGTTACGATTGGCTTGAAGGAAAGCTCGGACCCCTGAAGGCTTTTTACTGGAAATGTTAGTGTCATTCGACTTTCCGTTCAATCCACCTTTTTTCATTTTAAAATATTTGAACAAGTGGCACTTGAATTGAGTTTTTCGGTAATCCTATCTTGGTTTGGCTGTTGACTCCCCGAGCTCAATTTTGACACAGTGGTCATCGGAACTGGCACTTAAATATATACGTTGAAGAATCCTACAAAAACCAAGAAAGAAATACATAATTGACAATTTAAAATTACAGTTGACAACAGTATTGTCTACACAGGCAGACCGCTAAAAGGATGTATACCCGATACCCGCCCGTGTGAACAATTACCAATTACGATTAACGATTAACCACTGCGAATATATTTAAACCAACACATTATTTTCATGCAATTAAACTATATCCTCCCACGAATGACGAAGGGCAACTATGAACTAAATCGAACTTACCTTTACGTCTGTCTCTGAAGCTACTCCTGATTCCTGATGCTTCAACATTCAACTTTCGAATAACTCCAAAAAAGGAATTATAATAGGGACAGAGTTAGACTTGTTTGTACAACTGTCGCAGCCGAAATCAATGTGCAAGCCTATCTAGTTATGTTGTATGCGTGTGTCCTTCCTTTCATATAAGGCCTGAAAGAATGAGTTGATTAAAAAAAACTAACTGTGAACTGACAACTGAGTGGTCAATGTCACTAGGTTCTGTCTGAGTGACTGCACTTGGCTGTTGGTCGCTAATTGCAAATGTGTGGGAAGACTAGTTTAGCATGTAGCACCTGAATTCGCCCAAGGAAATCAAAATAATATTGAGAGAAACGAAGGAAGTCATGTAGCAGAACATTTGACAGGAACTGCTCTTGGCAATAGATGATTAGCAGTAGTTAATTATAGGAATCCTCTAATGACAATATGTTGCAAGGCACACAAAAGACACAAATATAATTATAATTTTGAATTTTACTAACAATATGCCGTAGTTTACAATTTATAATAGGTACTTTGGCAATAAAACTCCAACTGCAAAACTACAACGCCTAAAAATAAAAACGCGATATCTTGAGCCTATTATATTACTGCTTTATCCTAACATTGCTAAATTCCAATGCCAACACGCAACTTGCTACATATTTTATATGTTACTGACTTTTTCACTGCCGAACTATACCAGTTCCAATCTATAAGTATTAAGTTGTTATTCGAGACATTCGAGGCTTGGAGTGTTCAGTGCTCGGTAGTGCTTAGCACTCAGTTGGTAAATAAGCTCACAGTCTCAGAGATTTTGTCGGGATTTACCGTTGAAGGTTGAATGCAACCTTGAAGAGTATGAGTGTGGTATTCTGGTATTTGGTACTTTGCTAGACTAGACTGTCCAAAAAAAAAGAACTGTCAACGTGCATAACAAATTGTGGCGCTAATTTTGAGCCAATGATATCTAACGGATTTAAAAGAGTAATTTTTTATAGTATTAAATAATTAAATTGTATTATTTCAGAAACTTTATTATTGTCAGAAACGTTGTATTTTACAGATGCATACAGACAGTTGACAGTTTGACAGTACAGTTTACATTAATTAAATGAATAATAATAAACAAATAATTTATTATTACATATTTATGTATAATATATATAAAATACCCCATGTAAAAACAACTACCGTAAAACCTCTAATAGACCTTCTATTTGTAAACCTCAATTCGACCCCCGCCGTTTATTAGAATGCAGACGGCCCCACCTTCTAATATTTACAAAACTCAGTTCGACCCCCGCCTTCTATTTAAAATATTTGCATCAACCAACCCTCGCCGTCTATTGGAGACCCGCCGTTTATTAGAAGGCCCGCATTCTATTAGAAGGCCCGCATTCTATTAGAAGTTTTGCGGTACGCTTCATTACCAAACTGCGGATGTAAATATACTGCAGCACAAATACAATAAAATGTAAATCAGTTTAAAGAGAATAATTTGTATTGCACAAAGTAGAGATGTGCTCCCTACCCTGCTTTGATTAGTGCTGGGAAAGGGCTAGCCCTGTCGAAGATTTGCTTAGAGAAGGATAATCCTAGGGCTAGTGCTAGTAAGTAGGTATGTTAAATCATGCACAAGTGTCTAGGCTACGGGCTAGTGTTAATATCAGATAGGCCAATCAGCAGCATAAAATTGGTTGTTAATTGTAATGTTAAACGCGCTTAGATCGATCCCTATTTAGCCATATGAGGGGCTCCAAACGCGCTTTTGGCCCTATTTTGAATACCATAAAGATAGTACAAGCCAACAAGTGGAATAAGAAAATGAACTTAGCGAATACATAGTTCTGTATGAGCGAGAATCTGTTACAATGCGCAATGTTCACGATGTGCCTTACATTTATAGGTGTGAAGCCGTGATTGAACGCCTCGCAGTTTGAAATGTTCGAAGCAAATGTAGTTTGACAAGTTTTCGTATCATTCATATCGTTAATTTTATTTTACCTAGTTCCTTTGTTTGAAACCTTTTTGGACATTTCATTGGGCTTTTATTAATCATAGACTTGTATGTGTAGTGTTACTTTTCAAAACTTATACTAATTAAATCCTAGATTAAGCATCAGATTTCGCGACAGTTAGTGGTGGACGCCTAGCCTACAAAATCGCTAATATAGGTGCCTATTGGCTAGGCGGCCGGTTGAATTTTAATTAATATAGGATAGGTTTAGGCTAGGCGTGTTTTTCAAAATAGGCAACTCTGTAGGTTTCAGAATATTGTAGCCAATGTAGCCTATAAGGCGTCTTCCATTTTTATCGTTTTATTGTCATTCACTTCGAGAATGAAAATCGACGTTGTTTGTAAAACAACAGGATATAAACAAAATGGCGAATTATGGTACATATAAGGGAGCTGGGGGTAAAAAACCAGGAGCCCTGTTTAATTTTTTTGTCGGTAAACCTGAACCCGAAATATTAAAGTTGAATGATGGAACTATTAAAGTCCTTAATGTCTTTCATTTGCACCAAAATATTTCTAAAAAATAAAATTAATGATGTATGATGATTAATTAAAAAATCCAAAATCACCTAGATTTTGCTATATTGGGGTAAAAAAGACAGACCTGAGGGGGTAAAAATAAAATAGCTGCCATCAATGCTGAGAATCAATAGTGATTTCGATGCCTATTGAACCCAATTGTATTATGTTAGGTTTTAAGTTACAATTAACAAATCTTCAGAATGACAGAAAGCACACTGTCATTTCATTAAATATGTAGGTACATAGTTACAATTAAATCTTTCTACGTGATTTGGCTATTCTCAGAGTGCCCCAAAATCCGATGATTTCTATACTTTTATAAACTGCTTTTATTTAACAATGTAGGCAGAGTATAGGCGGCAAATTCAAAAACAGCAGAAAGTCAGAAACCATATTGTCGGGGTCGGGGATATAGGTGGGTGGAAAAAAAATAGTCTGTATAGGCGAAAATAGGATGGGCAAAAAAATAGCCTACCTATATAGGCGTAGTTGCCTATACGAAATTTCCATGGCCTATCCTATACCTATATTGAAGTGGCCGCCTATCCTACATTCGCCTATACAGAACATTTTTTATCCG
>JAQFZC010001234.1:0-32690 GCA_034695205.1 Dicyrtoma fusca
TTAAAAGAGCACGCAGATGTGCATTTATTCTTTTAAAAATAAACTGAAAATAAACTTGAACGGCCGAAGCCGTAACACCATTGCCGCAATAATAGCAATTAGCCGTCAGTTCGTCAATTGAAAAAAAGCCTTCACAAACCATTTGTGCAACTGAAGGTCGACGAGCTTCATCCCACTTTGTTTTGATAAATGACTGCTTACGGTGCTCAGCATTTGAGTAGTAAGGTTGATTTGGCGTTCCCCGTGTTGTGAATAAAGATAATGATGTTTTAAAATCCAAAAATATAGTAATTGACTGCGATCGGCTGCGAACTCCACTTCGTGGCTCCGAAATCCACGCCATTGCTTAGGCTTAGTTTCTTGGAGGAAGGGAAAGGAAAATTCTTTTTCACTTTCTTTTTCACTTTCTTTGTATTAAAGTTTACAAGTTCGAGAACTGTGTGAAATTAATGTGCTCCAGGATGTCAACATAAATATTTCTTTGAGCAAAATCTCTACAAAAATTACAGAGCGTAATTGACGGATTAAGTTTGTAATTATGAACTGTAACACCGTGATATGTTGCTAGGTATATGAACATAGTTGGTGAATGGGATTTAAAAGATTCCGCAAAATTATGCGTACAGTAATAGCAAATGTATGTATTTATTGTTTTTTTCAAAGTAAACCAATTGTCCTTGTTTTCAAGATTTTCCAATGAAAACCACGTCTTGATCGAGGTGTTAGCGTACCTGGTTAGTTCTTTTACTGCTTCTTTCTCTCGTAAGTAGCAATCTTCACAAAACTGTTTAGAATGAAACTTTTTTATTTTTAATTGTTCAGGATTCTTGTTTATCCAAGTATACTCACAAGATTCGCATTTAATGGTTGACGCCATAACTAACCATTAAAATGCCTGTGCACTTTGTTGATAACATTTGGCTTGGATATGCAATTGCTACATTATTATGAGGTTTGGGTTTGGTAAATACAAAAAACACTTGCCGTAATGATCTTCACTTTCGATTGAAAAAACCTTTTCATCAATAAACGTGCACACAAAACAGTTCTCAAAATGTATGTCACTTGGAATTTTTGAATAGTTTGCTTGCGAATTTAAATTGTCTAGAGATTTCCAACTTTCATAGTTGTTCATGTTAGACATTGGTTGAACTTAAGTTTTTCACAAGATCGCTATTCTATAGATTTGCAGCTGCATTCAAGAACTGGATGTAGCAGAAATAATGAGTGGATAGTTTGACTTCAGAATCGAAAGTGAGAGAGTGGTGGAGAAGTTTCCGAGTACCAATTGGAGATACATGGCAAATGCTAGTCTTGTCGCGACACTTTGTTAGGTGTTCCACATATTTCAGATCTTTCAACCTTTTCATCAATGAGAGCAATAAATCTACCCACAAAGAGAAGCGGGCAGACTCTTTGGGAACCGGAATAGATCCTTTATTGTATTCTTTTATCACGCTTGCCTTTTCTGTAGTGCTTTCTATACTACGAATAGTTTTATGTTGTATTGTATCAATGTAATAACAGTTACACTTGACGTTCAGTCAAGTGTATATATAAGTATAGACGACAATGGACGCAGCTTTCAAGTAAATAAATCCCAGAAACCCTAGTGACTAACATTATTATGTAGGATCATCCAAACATGCCTGTAAGCTTACAGAACATATAGATACCGCGTTTAGAATTGTTTTGCATTAAAACTATATAATAAATTTAGATATGGTATATCAAGAAAGTCTATGAACCTAAAATAATAAGGAAATGTCCAGTCCTATACGCATTATACGTATCGGATTTCAATTAATTGTTTTGCTTCTTCCCTAACCCAGTTTTTATTGACGTTTATAGACAATGTACAGTATTGCTTTTCCTTTCATTTGATACATTGTTGATGAAAATCTGTCATGGATTTGGAAAGTTATAACATTCTAAAAAACACCGGTCTCATTTTTAAAGATGAATGGAATTCAAACATAAGTTTGTCTACTTCCCTAACCCAGTTTTTACTGGCTTGCATAGGGTATGTCCAGCACTGAATACCCTTTCATTTGATACATTGATAATGAAAATCTGTCATGAATATTATAAAATTATTACTTTTTAAAAAAACGATAACAATTTTTTTAAGATGGACGGAATTCATACATACATTTGTCTACTTTCCTAACCCAGTTTTCATTGGCTTGCACAGTATAGGTACAGTATTGCATAGCCTTTCATTTTATACAATGATCATGAAAATCTGTCATGGATTTTCAAAGTTATTACTTTTTTAAAAACTTGATCACACTTAGTTTTGAGAAGGAGAGAATTTGATCATAAGCATCTCTACTTCCCTAACCCAGTTTTTATTAGCTTGCACAGGGTAGGTATTGCATTAAAAAGCCTTTCTTTAGATACATTGATAAGGAAAATCTGTCAAGGATTGGTAAAGGTACTACCTTCTGAAACACACAAGCTCATTTTTTGAAGATGGTTGGAATTCAAAAATAAGTTTTTGTACTTCCCTCACCCAGTTTTTATTCTAGTTAACATCATTTTGTAGAGGACGAAATTACCTTTAAAATGATACATAAATAATTGATTTCTGTCTTCGTATTTCAAAGTTATCGCAATTTAAAAAAAAACAATAAATTTCAAAGTTAGACGAATTTCAATCAGCAATCATGTACGATCGAAAACCTAGTTTCTGCTGACATGCAAAGTGTAAAGGCAATCTTTAAGCAGGTGATTTTAACCGTACATTGATTATATAAAAATACTTTAAAAACTATTTTATTTACTGTAGAAGACTATTTGCTACCCGTAGAATTTTTGATAAATAATCGTGTTCTTTTCATCCCCTTTCAGTCTAAATTTTCACTTTACCTTATTAACAATAGATGCAGCAGATCCAAGTGCGAAAAATTCTGTTCGCAAAAGCTATCTGAATAACCGATTTTCTGGATTTTATTCAGGGCTCAGCGGGTTCTTACAAAATAGAAAAACATGGACTGATAAAAAACAAGTTCAAAATGAATTACGCAAAATAGACGCTTACGCATTGCACAAAGACATCTGTAAAAAGTTTAAACGGCGTAAAATTTTATTTAATTTCATAAATCAAATCTGGGGATCCGATTTAAAAGAAGTTTCAAAATATTCCAAATACAATAACTCTAATAATTTTGTTCTCATTGTGATTGACGGATTCAGTAAAAAGGCTTATGTACGAATGCTAAAAACAAAAGAAAGTAAGTCAATGATTAAAGCATTTGACTCAATTTTTAGGGAAGCAAATTCAAAACCTATCTACTTATTTACGGATATGGGGAAAGAGTACAAGAGCAAAGAATTCACCAACTATTTAAATAAAAAAGACATTCACTTATATCACATATTTTCTCACATCAAGAGTGCTTTCAGTGAACGCTTCATTCGTACACTTTTTACGAAGCTACAAAGATTTATGACGGAAAGGAAAACACAAAAATTTGACAATAAAATTCAAGACTTTGTAAAATCGTATAATAATACCATACATAACACATTACAGCTTACACCCAACCAAGTTAATAAGCAGAACGAGTTTAAAGTGTGGACCACTATTTTAAAAAAACATTTTGATGATTTAAAAAAACCTCAACAGCCAGCAAAATTCAAAATAAACGACAAAGTGCGTATTTCACGAGCTAAGTTATTGTTTGAAAAAGGTAAAGCAGCTTTACTTGAATTGCATGTATAAATTAAAAGTATCGATGATGTTTATTTAGTATTCTTTTAAACCTGTTAGGCTATGCTACAAACTGGAGCGGTGAATTATTTGTTGTAAAGTCAGTACAGAAAACACGTCCTTGGACATACACTTTACAAGACTTGAATGAAGAAGGTAGCAATATATTTTATAATTTTCAACCTAATTATTGAAATCTTGGACTAAGAGTGTCGTATTTCTTAGATATTCAAGGAGCCTTTTACGAACCAGAGCTCAGTTTGGCGTAACATCATGGCATCTACAAATAAAATTGTCTGTCTAAATAGCAAGTCTGATTTGTTAAATTATCCCTCGAACACCGCAACCAACTTCATCTGTCACCTTCCAAATCCTCTAAAGTTTCAAAATGATTCGCACAACGTTGGTCTTTTGTCTATCACGTACAAGCGAAGTGAGCTTACAGATCAAAGTTCTGCAAATGCAAAAAATGTGGAGATAAAAATAAGTGAATCTAAAAGATTTAAAGTCAGCGTAATTCCACCAGCTGGGCCTCTGTTTCTAAACCTACATCCCGTAAATGTAGTGCAAGAAACCTTTAAAAAAACTAAAGCTCCATTAGCTTTTTTTATAACTGCAATGAACAAATATTTAGGAGATAAGAACCACCCGTTAAACGTGGATGCGTATTTGCTACCTGGAACGGAAATGAATCAAATGATTATTGATTTTAAAATAACCTCACTAAAGCATAAACAATACATCGTTGTGCCTCCAGAAATTGCTAAATTATGCGGTTTTAATCGACTTAGATTTGAGAACGGGTACTACCCAGCTCTTGACATTGCGACACAATCTTACTTCAATACAATTCCAATGAATACAGAATTTTTATTCAAGCTTGAAACTTATGAAAATTTGGAAAATGCAATTTTTGTTACTCAAATATTTCAAAGCATCGTTTCCTTTCGTCGACAAGATAGTCAGGGGGACACAACTCCTGAAAACTACTTTACTCGTCTTAGCAACACGTTAAAATCGAAAAAAGTTGATTTGAAATTTAAATTTGACGAAAATAACAAAGTCACGCTGACTTTAACAGACGTCTCACCAAAAAGTTATGTTGAGCTTCCAAAAGAAATAGCAGATGCTCTTGGTCTTAAAGAGATAAGATACCACTCTGGGTCACATACATCGGAAATTGAGTTTAGCAAAACCGATTTTAATCTTATAAAAGATCAACAAGAAAGCACGTTTGTCTTTGGATTACAAACACAATATCCTGTGTTTATGGATCAAGTTACTACCCTGGACGTCGTCAGTGTTTTAGATGGAATTAATACCTCACTAATAAACGGAGTGTATGAAGATATTAAAAACGTCCAAGCGATAGTGGATGAGGGTGATTTATTTTTCGAAAACTTGGATGAAGCTATGCTAATTCAACTCCCAAAAGCATTAAATAAAATTTTTAAATTTGATGAGAATCAAGTGTTTACAACTACAACTCGACTTCCTGTCCCTGACTACATGCAAGAAGAAGAGTCTGATATTAAATACATTGAGGCAGAAAGTGATATCATCGCCCCTATTCCCGAATCAACGCAACCAAAAAAAGTTATTATTCTTACTGATATTATAAATAACCGAGTGTACGGAAGGCATGCATTACCACTTTTACAAGAAGTTGATTTAACAACTTCATATTTAAATGAGACGACAGTTACATTTAAACCAGTCGTGTTTTTACCTCTGATGTATAAAGAGATACAACAAATTCGTGTCAAATTAGTCGATGAGTTTTTGCGTGAATTAAGCTTTGGCGACGCAGGCGAAACGTCAATAAAATTGTATTTTAAATCACAATACTAGTTATGCGAAATGTAAATTGTGACGACGAAAGCTGCAAACTAGACCCTCCTAACTTCATTGAACAAGAATGCGGTGGTGGAATCATGAGTTTCTTGCAAGGCAGCTCAGGCGTTTCAGCGGAGGAATCTTCATACCTTATACCTTTCAACTCTGGCTCAAAAAATGTAAATATTGAAGTAAAACGTAAGCGAAAACCACGTCAGGTGGGACTTGGAAAATCCAAATCTCAAATAGGTGGTAAGCGAAGACGCAAACAAGTTGGGAAGGGAAAGTCGAAATTGCAGAAAGGTAGGAAGCGTCGCCGTCGAGTAGCTTCAAAACGAAGACCAACTTTTTTCGGTGGAAAAAAGGGTGGACAGAAAGGTAAAGGAAAGAGAAAATGTGTACGAAAGAAATAAATACCCCAACTTTATAATAGGACAAGCTCAGTTGCTTTTCATTCATTGACGAGAGCATACGTGCACAAATCTTGCTTAAAAATGGATTTCAATAATGTATTTGACGAAAAACCTTCCATTTACGAAAAGTCGGAAAAGGCTGTTCGTTCGGAATTAAATTTGTTTGAGCTTCCCCATACAGACGTCACAACGCAGACTTCAACGGAATTTGTGGAATGTTTTCCTCTTTCTTCTTTAAAAGAAGAAACGAATCCCCTTGAGTTCAACTGGAGTGTGGACTTAAACGCCGCATTAAATGAGTCGTACTTATATCTGGAAGCACAAATCATTAAACACGATGGAACTAAATGCGAAGATACTAACATCGTTGCACCTTCAAATTTATTTTTCCTCGTTCTTTTTTCCAACATGCAATTGTACCTCAACAGCGAATTAGTTTTCGATTCTTCGAATAACTACGCGTACATTGCCTACTTACAACGACTTTTAGGTACAAATATGCTGGAAAAAAGCAGTACAATGAAGGAAGAGTTCTGGTTTCAAAATGAAACTCCTAATAAATTTGATGTGAATGACATCGGATTCAAAAATCGATTTACACGAACAAAAGGTTCAACGCAATTTTTCATGATTGGAAAATTGATTTCCAATTTTACAACACAGATTAGGTACCTCCCACCTGGTACTGAAATTCGAATTGTCTTAAGACGCAACGTACCGGAATTTTATATGGACAGTGGAACGAAACCAACGAGCGGCGGATGTCCATACAAGGCGTTAATAACAGACGCCGTTTTTTACGGTGCCAAAAAAATTGTATATCCAGAAATTGTAAATTTTCATCGCGAACAAATTAACAACAATAACAATTTTAAATATCCTGTAAACGAGCTTTAAGTAAAAACATTTCAAACACCAAGCGGACTTTTTTCTGCTACTTCCGAATCCATGTTATTAAGAAAAATACCCAAACTTATGGTCATTGGCATGGTAGACAGTAGTGCGTACAATGGTAAACTGTCAAAATCAGGATTTAATTTTGAAAATATGAATATAAGTCAACTTACTGTCTCCTGGAACGGCGAAAATGTTGAACATCGCGCGTTTCCGTTTAGCTTTAAGGGAACAAACACAGCCGGATTTGACAATTATATTTTTGGAGTTCGCTCTATCCACAAGACAGCTGCCGTTGACGTTCTTGGTAATGGAATAGATTTGGACAGCTACAACCGGGGTAAGTACTTCTACGTTCGAATTAGGAAATGCAATTTAAAACTAAACACTACTAACGTATTCATTTAATTTTAGGTAACGTGTTAGTTGCTGTTGAATTACTGCCGAATTCCGGAAACTTCCTTTCGATTAACCGCCGAGGAAGCGTGAAAATTGAAATAAAATTCAAAAAGCCACTTGACAAAGCAATTACGACAGTTGTATTTTTGCAATATCAAACAGTTTTTGAAATAGATAAATATAAAAAAATTATTTACGATAATTAGATATGAATAATATAAGTATTAGTGAAGCTTTGAATGTACTAATTAAAAATACTGGCAAAAATATACCATCGTATGTCGTAGCAGCTGATACATTATTTAGGGATGTTAAATTTAACACTTTCTGAATAGCTATAGTACAGAACACTCACCCAGAAGGATTTCCAGGTGAGCATTGGATATCATCGTATTGTTTGTCTAATACAGTTTGTGAGTACTTTGATAGTTACGGACTTAGTTGGAATAAGTATAAGTACATAACAGGTCCACCTGTAAAAACCGTTGTACGCGAAAATTGCATCCAATTACAAGATGATGAAACATTTGTATGCGGACCCTATTGTGTATATTTTTTGTACTGTCGAATATTAGGAATAAGTTATTATAACATTTTAAAAGGTTTTAAAAATAATACATGCTATAATGATTGTAAAGTAGAAAAACTTATACTCTCACTACCTACATCAAAATTTAATAGTCAAATGGACAAAAATGTATTTGGAAACACTTGTAAAAATAAATGCAACTTAAATTAGAATAAATGTTTGTAAAATATTGTGATAAAAGGCTTAGTTAAAAACAAAATGACAGTAATCTTGTATCTTTCACTTGCATCAGAATGGATTCAGTGCACTTTGAGTTGTTACATCCTCTTACAATGTCTATAATAGGTAGTACTGGTTGCGGAAAACCCCATTTAGTATGCGAAATGATTAGAAGACAGGAAGAAGTCTTTTCAAAAAGAAATGAAAAAATTATTTATGATTATTGCGATCATCAGCCAATTTGTTACAGAATGAAACATGACGATCCGATAATTACATTCACGCAAAATATTCAAGACCTTGAAACTCTGGCCACAGAAAATTCTCTAGTCCTGGTGGACGACCAGATGGATGTAGTCCTAAAAGGTCCGAATTACGAGTTATTAAATCGGTTTTTTATTAAACATTGCCACCACAGGGGTGTTTCGTGCATCATTCTATTACAAAATGCATTTAAAAAGGAGCTGCGAGATATAAATTTAAATTCGCAGTACCTAGTTATATTTGATAATAAGCGAGATAGGACTTGCGCTAGAAGGCTAGCGCAACAAATAATTCCTGGTCAAGTCAGATTTTTAACTGACGCTTATATGAAAGCTGTTAGTTCGCGTAAGTTTGGCAGTCTTTTCTTGGATCTGCACCCGAGAAGCAATAACACTAAATACTGGACTCGTTCTAAAAATTTTGCCGACGATGATTGTGAAGTGTACATACCATTATGAGCACACTGCTTGAATCCGAATGTGAATTTTTGTATAAAATAATAACGTGTAAAAATGTGCAAAAAGCAATTTTGGCTGCGACTGACGTCCAGCTCGTAGCGATAGCAGAATGTTTAATTAATTACAACCTATTTTGCGATGAGAGGAATATTAAAACTAAGAAGATTAACAAACTAGTAAGCATCATTCACAAAAACCAAAAACCGTTACTTGACATTTTGCTACATCATCACAAATTAGTTTCACACATTTTGAGTTTAATTTTTTGCAAAATAATATTTGGTGAGTTCGTTCATTGCTTGTTAGATCATGGCGAAAGTAATGAGGGTGATTGACCAGGATTTGTATACCAAATTAATGAAACTGTACGTTGACTCATGTGTAAATGAACGCCCTATAGAACAAATTAAAAGTTTAAATGATCAAATATGCTCTGACATCGACTTAAAACGAAAATTGAAATCTTCCATTTCAAGTTCACAGACGTGGAAAAAACTTGAGAAGAGTAAGATAAAACACTCCAAGAAACCATATAAGAAGCAAAAACGAAAAAATAGTAGTCAGTCTATCATCAAGAGGCGGAATCGTACAATGTATTTTGGATGCAAAATGTTTGTCTTTATTGTTGCTGCAATAAGTATTGCAGTAGCAACACATAAGGATAGTAAGTACAGTGCACTCGACAAACGGTATAGCGACATTGAAAAATCGCTACTGAATGGATCGTTCCAAGCCTACGACCAAGAGTACAAGCTCAGTTTGTTGACAGATCTGGTCATAAACATTCTTGTGAAAAGCCTGACTGAAAAAGCAATAAATGAAACTGGAAGAGGGGAGGATGACGTGAACATTCACAAGCCTTACGGAGTGATTTATATATCACTAGCTTTGTTAGTCATGCTTTGTCTGCTAAAGCTTTACAAAGCTATATACAGACATTTAAAGTCAGGGACGGTCAGTCTACAAACACCCACTTAATTAGATCCATCCCGTAAGCCACAGCATGGAGGAGCTAGGCGAAACCCACGATTTTCCTGAGCCAGTTAAATCGTACCCGTACCCACATCAACGAAAGTACATGGTATGCGCATTTAAAATAAAATAAAATAAAAATAAAACAAAAATATTACATATTTTATAATTGAAAAAGAAACTACGAATTTTGAAAAAACGGATGTTTTTGTAGATATTCCGATGTTCTTTGTCAGAATGTAGTTACTGTACCCGGTTTTGGGTCCCATACAAGAAGCATGTGGAAAGGGAACATCACTGTGAAGATTTCGGAGTGTACACACCCAAGTTAAATATGCATATGTATCTATGCGGTCAGCCAGGGCTTCTTGGAGGACACGTTGATGCTGGTAGTAAGATTGATTTATCTTTTTTTAAAGAAGCCTCCAGGTCTCACCGCGGAACCATAAAAATGTACAGTCACGATATTTCAAAGACTTTTGTGAATATTGAAGATGTATTTACATACGTCAAATTGCCAGCGGAAAAGCTTTTATTAGAAAATTTGAAAATATATGACGCTTTACGTGTACAAATTGGCATCAACGTCCTAATGGAAAAAGATATTGAAATGGATGAAAAACAGCACACATACATAACTCATGAAGAAGAATTTTTTTTAAACGAAGTTGTATGATTTGCATGATCAAAACGGACTTAAATACATTGCTACTGGATTGTGCAGACGAACTAATTCAAAAAAAGAATCTCTTTACAGAAAATGGAAGTGGATGGAAAATAAAAAAGATTGTTCTATTTCAAATGCAAGTGGGTGAACTGTCTCTATTTCAAAACTCGAAGGCAAAAGGCTACTTAAAAATGCCTTTTTCCAAGAAAGGAATTCTCAACATTCGTAATAATGACAGTAAATGTTTTCAGTACTGCATTGCTGCAGGTGTGAATTTTCAAGACGTTGTTAGAAAATATAAAGAAAAGTCATCAAGTTCTGTTACCGTAAGACCAAAGCTGGAATTACGAAATTGTAAATTATGGAAAAGGTATTTCAAAAATTTCGATTTTTCAATGATAAGTAAAGACGGTGTACGTGTTCATTACGATATTCCGTCTTTTGAAGAATCAAACAAGATAACAGTGAACGTCTTTACACATAAAGGGAAAAAAATCGTCTTGGATTACAAAGGCAACTTTAAGTCAACTACAGTAGTGAATCTGTTCTTGATTCATAAAGAAATAGACGATGCAAAATACTGCCACCTTGCATTAATCACAAACCTAAATAATTTTTTAGGTCACGTTCAACACAGTAAATCCTATTTTTGTCAGGAGTGTTTTAGATTTAAACAGTCCGAAGAAAAGTTGTTACGCCATCGATGTCAAAAAACGAAAGAGCAAAAGTATGAAATTCCATCAGATAATTATAGAATAAAGTTTCAAAATGAGCATATGACGCTCAAATATCCATATATTTTATTTTTCGATTTCGAATGTTTTACTGTACCACATGAAAAAACAAAAAAACATACAAAAATAATAAGTGAGTTTATTCCTGCAAGCTATTCAATTGTGATAGTGCAAAATAAAAATAACAAGCTTACAATTGCCCATCAAAACTATTTTGCGGGTCCATCTGTTTTGGATCACTTTTTCGAAGAAGTGTTTCACTGGGCTTACAAGTTAGTTAGCGAAATAAGAACTACGAATAATTTCAACATCCCAGATACCGCAACACTTCAGCGTCATCGAAATGCAACCCACTGTCATCAGTGCAAACGTCAATTTACAGAAAAAATAATCGATGATGTGAGTGATGTGAGTTCCAAGAAGACAGTAAAACAAATCATCAAGACTTTTCACCATAATCATTTTGATGGTACCTACATCGCCGCATTATGCCAAGACTGTAATTTAAAAATTAAATATAAACATGAATTGGTAGCCATTGCACATAATGCTACAGGTTTTGACTTTCACATGCTTTGCCAAGCTTTGGAAAGTAATTTGTTTAGTGCAAATGAAATTCATGTTATTGCAAAATCATCGCAGAAATTTGTGCAGATTCTGATTACATCAAGTAGCAATAAATTACCGACATTGCATCAACAACTTGAAGGCACGGAATGTATTGAAGAAAGAGATAGCAGGGTGAAAGTTCGGTTTATAGATAGTTGTAATTTTTTGAAGAGTAGACTTGCGGACTTGGCTGAAGTAATCCGTAACGAAAATGCAGAAAGCCTTTCACTAGTTCAAGCTTGCTTTCCTCATATGGTCCCTCAAGGTGTTTCGCCCGATCAAGAAAATATTGATTTAATATATGCGAAAATTCCATTCCCTTACTCCTACCTTCACTGCCCAGAAGTCTTACAAGAAGGGTACCCATTGCCAGAACGAAAATGGTTTTACAATGAGCTTAACAGCAGCCCAATCAATGATGAAGAATGGAACCTTGTGAATAAAATGATTAAACAGTTTAAGATTCAAGATTTCAACCAATACTGCAAACTTTACAATATGCTTGACAGCGTTTTATTAGCATGCGTGTGGGAGAACTTTAGAAGTATAAGCTTTCAATCCTACGCTCTCGATCCTACCTACATGTGTACTGCCAGTGGTTTTGCATGGCAATGTTTTTTGAAGTCATGCCCTGAAGAACTAGATGTTCTTAAAGATGAAGCAATGTATACAATGATAAGAAATAATGTGCGTGGAGGTATCTGTTACGCTAGCCAAAAACTTGTCGTTTCAAATAGTGAAAGGTTTTTAAAAGAGTATAATCCGAGTCAACCGAGAAAACATATTCTTTATCTGGAATATAATGCCATGTATGCACATGCGATGTGTAGAAAAATGCCAGTTGATCAGTTCGAGTGGGTTTCCGTTGACGAGTTGAAAAAAATAGATTGGTTAGGTACTGACTTTTAAAATTCATCTGTCGGTTACATAATTGAAGTTTCTCTTTCCTACCCACCGGATGTTCAAGAAAAAACCAAAGAAATGCCTCTATGCCCAACGAGAGTGCAATTAACGTTAAACGACTTATCACAGCAGCATAAAAATCATGTAGCTAGTATACAAAGACATGGGAAAACGTTCATAGCACAACCAAAATTGCTACTAACATGTTATGATAAACATAATTACCAACCATGCATCGCGTCAGTATTATTTATCGATGCGAATGCAGCTGATCGAGATACACCGTGGAATTAAGTTTCGCCAAGCCAACTTTATTGCACCTTATATTAATAATAATAGTAGAAAAAGAAATGAAGCAAAGTCAAAATCTGAAAAGAATTTTTTCAAGCTTATAAACAATTCTATTTATGGGAAAAGTTTACAGTCTGCTGAAAACCAGATTGAAATAAAATTCTGTCAATCTCGTGCTCAAGCGTTAAAATTAATTGCAAGTGACAGATGCACAAATTTTAAAACTCTTGGAAAACACTTGAGCGTTATAATACTGAAACCAGAAACTATAGTATTAAACAACCCTACACAAATAGGCTTCTCTATTCTAGAGTATTCAAAAGTGTTTTTTTATCAAGACTTTTACCAAAAATTAAAACGAATATTTGGTAAAAACGTTCAACATCTGTACAGTGACACAGATTCTGATATTGTTTTAATTGTCGACGAGGAAAACAAGTTTTTAGAAAACTTATACAAGTGTAAAGATTTCCTAGATTTTTCGAAACTGAATCCGGAAGGAGATTTTTAAAAAAAATATCCCGAGCTTGTAAAGCACAATGAAGGAGTTATGGGGGCATGGAAAATTGAACAAATGGATATTTGGAAAGTGGCAGCATCTAGGGCTAAAGAATACTGCATTAAACTCTTCGATGGAAAAAACGAAAAGAAAAATAAGGGTATACCAAGTAATAGTTTAAAGAAGTGTTCGTTTGATACATACGAACGAGCTATTTTAAAGAAGCAAACGGAACGTGTCAAGATACGATTGATTAATTCGGTAAACCATAGATTATTTATGGTGGAAGTAAATAAAGTGGCATTCCACGGACTTGACATAAATAGATGTTACAACGATCCACATGACATTAATGCGTCACTTCCATTTGGATTTTATTTATTGGCCAAAGAGTGTGAGTCAGCTTGTTCGCAAGATGATAAATCACAGACAAAATGTGTATAAGACCCTGGTGTAGTATCAACTGTAAATTCATTTCACTTTTTTTCTTCATCCGAGTAACATTAACTTCAACAATGGCACATCATATCCAATACAACCAAGCAATAGCACAGTAAATGGTCGGAGAATTCTGCCGATCACACTATAAAGAACGATTGGACGTTTTACAGCCAACCAGGTGTACTCTCATACGTGGTAAGTATAAGAAATAAATAAAAATATACTAACTTATTGTAATATTTCCTAAAATCCAATTTTTAAAATTATTTATTTACTAGTTTTTAAAACAATATTGGCTTGTGCATTTTCAGATTGGACATAATCAGCTTATCCGAAAGGCTTTTGATCAATGTCGAAACACGGAACTGTTTTTTCTTGGACGTAAAACCAAAGGTGTAAACTGTACATCTGTACAGTTCAGCGGCTATGAGGGGCAGCAAATTCTTAAGCTCATTGAAACAATAACTAGTCAAATGGACGAAACGGATAAGGGGATTCTGGAGTCTGAAGCGGTCATAAAAATAAACGAGAAAGTCGTGTCTAGAAGTCTGGAGGATACCCGCTCAACATCGTTTTGGGAGTCACCAGTCGAGAGACTTCAATCAGTAAGAGTTTCTGTTGCCTTCAACCAAGTATTAGGAGCTTACCATCTTCTTCTTAATTCACCAGTTTCATCCGACTTGTCAGCTAAGTTCAAAGGCTGGTGTGGACCAACGGTTGAATTATCTGCTTTGGAAATGAAACATCTTGCTTCGTTTATTAAGCATAACTAAATGGCTTGTAGTTTAAAATCTTTTAATTGTGAGATAAAAGTGTAACTAAACAAACCTAATTTTGTATAGATGTAATGTAATAACTTCAGGTAAAACAACAAAAATCAAAAAACAATATAGAATTTAGATTTGTAAATACTTGTAGGAACAAAAACAATTAAAGCAGCAACAAAAATTAAAAAACAAAAAAGGAAAAAAATACATGTATTTGTACATAGTTGAATGAAAAAACAAGAAAACAACAAAAAAAACTTAAAAAGACAAAATGAATAAAATGAATGTACTTATTGTAAATGAACCCTTTATTTCTTGTTCTAGCAAATTATTCAAATCGTCATAACTTTTGTAATCAATAATAGAAATCCATCAATTATATAATAAATTAAAGGTAATACAACAGGCTACCTACCAATTTGCACGACCTAAAAAACTGGGTTAGGAAAAAGCCAAAACACTAAACTGAAATCGAATGTTAACAAATATTTTATTATCTTTCTTTAAATCATCGCAACTTTTGTAATCGGTGATAAAAATCTATCAATTATACATTAAATGAAAGGTAAAGCAACATTCTACCTGTTAATATGCATAACATAAAAAACTGGGTTTGGAAAAAGCCAAAACTCGCAACTGAAATCTGATGTTAAGTAATATTTTTTTAATTTGTTTTCAAATCATCGTAATTTTAGTAATCGGTGATAGAATTTCATCATTTATACATTAAATGAAACATAATGCAACAGTCTACCTGTCAGTATGCACAACATAAAAAACTGGGTTAGGAAAAAGCTGGAACTTACAACTGAAATCTGATGTTAAGTAATATTTTTTTAATCTGTTTTCAAATCATCGTCACTTTTGCAATCGGTGATAGAAATTCATCATTTATGCATTAAATGAAAGGTAATCCAACAGTCTACCTAACATTATGCACGACATAAAAACCTGGGTTACGAAAAAGCCAAAACTCTCAACTGAAATCTGATGTTAAGAAATATTTTGTTAATCTGTTTTCAAACCCTCATAACTTTTGTAATCGGTAAAAGAAATTCATCATTTATGTATTCAATGAAAGGTTATCCAACAGTCTACGTACCAGTATGCACAACATAAAAAACTGGGTTACGAAAAAGCCAAAATACTCAACTGAATTCTGATGTTAAGAAATATGTTTTTGATCTGTTTTTCAAATCATCGCAACTTTGGTAATCGGTAATAGAATTTCATCATTTATAAATTAAATGAAAGGTAGTGCATCAGTCTACCTACGGTATGCATGTCAATATAAACTGGGTTACGAAAGAGCCAAACTGTTTGATTAAATTCCTATGATAGCTAAACGAAATACTACAATTACATATGAACTTAAATAAAATGCAACTACTTTAAACATACTTTGTATTTTACATATTTACAAGTATACAGTTTTATTAAGTTTAGACAGTTCAAGCTAGTATTAAATATTTTTTAAAATTGTTATCGTATGAATAGCTTACTAGCAATTCATTATTTTATAACTTTTTTCTGCTATTTTGTTTTTTAAATTTCAATTAATACCACTATTTACTATAACTATTTTATTTTTTGCTTTTTTGTTTTTTAAATTTTATATAATACTAGTATTTACTATAACTATTTTTTTGCTTTTTTGGTTTTTAAATTTCATTTAATACTACTATTTACTATGTGTACATCAGAATTTTATTATATCATTTCGTATCTTCTGCAAGAAATGATTTGGATAAAGTATCAAGCATGTTTAAAATACAGGACGAACACTCACACTTTTCACTAACGCTCTTTTTGCAAATTTCAGTAGAATTTTCATTGATAATAAATTGATCTATCATTTTTTGCATCGGTTCGCCAACAAAGTCGCACTGCATTGACTCTATTGATACAGTATCTAACTCCGTATCTGATATCGGATCAGCATTTTCCATGAGAATGTTCGACTGAATATAACGAGTCACAATATCTGGAGCAGTGGTAGTTTTATTTCTGTCTGCATGTGCTTCCTTTGGAGTACCTTCCAACTGTAAACTGTTGTTTATCAGGCTAGAGCGTTTCTCCTCCTTCAAGGCAAAAATTTGATCCTTGAGTATTGTACTTTCTTTTTTGAACTCTTCTACTGTTTTCAAAAGATTTGAAATTGTTTCGCTCCTAGTTGGTGGCTTTTTCTTGGGCTTAGAGCCTTTTATTAGACGTTGTGGTTTTGAGACGTCAGTAATTTGGATTAGTTTCTTATAAATGTATTCAGGCTTTGCTTCTGGAATTTCTGCAGTCACAGCGGCTCCATTCAATTGCTTCAACTTGGATTTCGATTCTGTGTTGATTGTAGTAGAAATGTTTTGAGTTGGATTTTCTGTAGTTCTGGAAAACCCATTTCTGTGCTCATGCAATTTGTCAGCTTCGTTCAATGCTAAGTTCACTTCACAAACGCCTGCCACTGAAGCAATGGAGCAAGATGACGTTTCTCTGTCTACTTTCCCTACTTCGTCGTCCAGGAACTTGTCTGATTTTCCGATAAATTCAGTTGAACTTTCGTTCAAGTAGTTTATTTTCAGCTCATCCAGGTTTCTTATAGACCACATCTTACAATGATGCTGGCCATGAGCTGGACAATTTAATTCATTCCAGTCGGGGTTGTAATGAGTAATAGTCTTTAGTTTATACAAAATCTGATTTTGTATGTAGGTAAAAATACAGCCTGAATGAAACGTGTGCTGGTCCCGACACAGTACTGTGACTGCAAACTTGCTAATTCCAAAATCTGGATCGGAATTTATTCTATTTCGCAACTGATCCAGTAGCGAATAGAAGTGAAAACTTTTATATTTTTCAAATGGTGTGAAAAAGTTGACGTTTAACGAAAACGTGAATCCCGGTGCCGAACCAATACATTCAGCACAAATTGGACAAACCTTCGATAGTAGCGATCTTTCCATTTTTTCGTTTTATGTCAGCTTCCCGGGTTGCAGACATTCTCCGACTGACTCTAATTCCGTCGTTGTTTTCGTAATAAGAGCAATAGTAGAAGGATGGAAGTAAGTTACAAGCACAATCACGCGTATTATTTCATTACATTTAACAAATTCGAAGTCACCCTCAATCGTAACTTTTACCCCAAGTGGTATAATACTTTGCCTGGAAATAAGGAAAGGCGATTAGTACAGCGAAATCTGATTCGTTGTTACAAAGCTCAAATGCAAGTATTACAGGAATGGTCGGAGAGCTATGCATTACCACATGTATAAGCTAAGAAGTATAGGTAGCTGTATGTGCAACAAATTACATTTGCCTTAGTGGAATACATACGTTATGCAAACGTCCCTTGAAAAACGATTTGTATTCGTATGGGCATTCTCGGCTTTACTTTTTTCGACGTTCGTCAACTATCCATCACATTCAAGAGCAGTACATACACCGCAACTAACAAACTCGAATCTGTCATCGTCAACATCAGTTGTCAGTGATACAAATCTTCAGTCAATTTCAAGATTAGGAGAGTTTATTGGAATTAATTACTAGTATTAGAGTTAATTGATAAATAAAGTCACCGTGCTTATCGTTTATAAAAGCCAAACTAAAGATGGGTAAGTTTAATAAAACATTATTTGCTGACTATTCATTTTTCTCTAGACTTGTATATCTGTACGTGCAAATATTTTCAATTTAAAATTAATTCCGGTCATGTGAATCTAGATTGTTTTGACTCTTAAAAATGGATCGCCTCCGTACTACACATTCCTTACCAATGGAAGTATTTTCTGTTTGGAGCGAGTTAGTGATGCTGGTGCTTCGATTGTCAACTTCTTCAACAACATCGAGCAGTGCGGAACATTGCCTTCAAATAGTCATTATGGTAGGTCAAATTAGAGGGTAGGTATTCGTAAAATTAAAATTAAAAGCGAAAGTACATACATAAATATGCGTCAATTAATTAATTAAATTGTTATTTAGGTGAAATAATTGGAGCTGCTGTTGGTGGTGCTTGCGCGGCAGGATTAGCTGCTTTTGGTGCTCTGTGGATCTACAACAAATATTTGAAAAATATTCGAGTTGCTCTTCCAGATGGAAATAATAATGCTGTGAACAACATTTTTGGAATTGAAAATCAAAATTACATCTTTGGTGGTGCTGGCGGTCGTAGTGGTGAGGATGGATTGCCACTCATAAATCCGCTTCTACAAAATCAAAATCCAGATTTCGAAAGAATGGCAGACTTTCTACGGATTGTCGTACAGCCGATAGTTGCGAATGATGTGGTAGATGAAGATGACGGACCTGCTCAGCCACCCGCCCCCGCTCCAGAAGAAGCTGCTCTTCCTGCGCCTGTTCAGCCACCTCAAAATAATCGGGATATCCTCGGATATTCGGCAATCGGTAGACCCATTCGTCGTATTCATAGGTATCCCTAACCTGAGTAAAGGTTATAACTTCTTATCTATGCATTTTAATTTCTGTTTTACAGATATGCCGTTTTCGATGTAGTCCGAGTGTGTAGCTGTGGCATGTTTCAATATAATATTATTTTCGATAAATAATTATTTAAAATCGCATGTTTTATAATGAATTGCAAATGAAGTGCAGAAACATTGTCGTATGATTTTACTGCGATTAATAAACATGTATTATCCAAGCATTTCCATACCCATTTTTATTTATTTTAAAGTTCACATTAATGCCAACTAGCTGGATTGTAGTCGGTACAATGCAAGAGAAACACCATGATGCAATGGCACTCCTTTAGACCTTTCAAAGCGATCATGTCTTTGTGGACCGTCGTAAACAAACCATTCGTTATCGTGAGGATATGCAGCAAAATAATGCTCACATTCTTGACGATACAATGATGCACCAAGTAACTTGTACACACTTCCAAAAACGTTAACACTATGTGGCACGTCTGAGAGTTGAGCACGGATACCGCGATGAGTAGCACAGGATGGAGCCATAAAAAGTTGGAATGAGACCCAATTGCTACTGAAGGTCGTCTAGCACGATTTTAGTGGGAGCAACCTCTTTACATTTGGCTACAGAGACTTACTTGGAATAACAGTCACCAGATTCACCGGTTATTCGTGCAAAGATGTTCATAACCTTAGCGTAAACACATTTAGTGATGCTAAAAGGGTTGTAAACTTTGTGGTTATCAGCATATGTCGATTCTTTGTTGAAGTAAGCAAATAACTCTTGTAATGGCGAAACAGCATAATCCCACTCTGAATCTTTCATATTGTAGTAAATAGTGTTAGTTTTGTCGTCCGTTTCGAGCGCCTCAATAAATTCTTTTTTCTTCATATTAAGTAGCCAATAACGTTTAGCATGATTAAACTTTTGAACTCGCAGTACATTTATCACATTAAATATATGCATTCGCGCTACTTCATTACAGGAAAGTGAGGTTTCAAAAAAGTCTCTAATATTTCTATACGTTTCACACGCAAACGAAAGAGTCATTAAAGTACAGTCAATGAGACACGACAACTCAAACACAAAACGTGGAAGATCATTAGCTCTTCTGCCCCAAAGAACAAATGAGACTTTGCCAAACGGCGTACCACATTCATGTTGTTGAGCAACTTGTGTGCCTGCACGGCCCCAACTTTCAACTACGGTTGTTGAACTCTTGTTTCGGTATGATATAGAATCAAAGAGCTTCTTTTGGGCTTTCCTAAATACAGGCTTAGGTGTAGTCGTATCTACTTTATCCTGAAACTTTCTCAAATGCAAATTTGGTCGCTTTGGCAATCTCGTCTTTAATCCTTTAGCACTTTATTTTTTTTGTCGCCCAGGTTCTGTGAGAATTGGCGTTTCAAATCCCGCACAACGTCCTTGTGAATGTTAATACATAGAATATTTAAAGACTTACAAATGGTTTTATTGGTAGAAAGTCTCTAGAATTTGCATTTACTTATTACCTGTAATCATCTCCTTTGAAGCGCAAATATACCTTCCAATCTGTTGTTTTCCATTTTGGCCTTGTTCATCGCATTTCACTGTCTTATTCCAGTACTCCACAGCTACTGTGTGTCGTCATCATGCTTGTCCAGCCGAACGTCAAACATTACATGTGTGAGCAGTGGAGTGTACGCTAGCACTTCTTTGAACAAATATGACACAAATGCCTCCATGTAGTACGGAATGCTGTCGGTTTCACTGTTGCATTTATTAGTTGGAACCAGGTCATCATCTACCTTGCTATACAAATCATGAAAGAAAATTCCAAAACATGTCGAAGTATACACCGAATCTGCGATTTCAGCTTCGTCTTTCCTAGATATAATGTCTAGAAAGTGCAATAGCGTTCTTTTAAAATTCAAACGGAGGACAGCTGTAGTAACATAGAAAAGAGTGGTATCGTACAGTAGATCTAAAGAAAACGTAAGTACACAAGCAAAATAAAAAACATACCATCATCATTTCCTAATTTGGGTAAATCTTTCAGAGACTCAACTTCCTGAATAACAGACTTCGTTTTATACTTATTTAAGCAAAGAACAAATAGTTTCCTAATAAAGTATCGGCACTCACGCGAATGTTTGGATTCCACATACTTCTGAAGTATTTTAAATTGATGTTTATACTATTGTCGTTATCAAATAGTTTTTTATTCGATTAGTAAGAGTTTTCATTATGTGGGACCGGCATATATGAAAGTTAACTTCAAGAGAAGGCTTC
The DNA here is from genome assembly GCA_034695205.1 of Dicyrtoma fusca. NCBI lineage: Eukaryota > Metazoa > Arthropoda > Collembola > Symphypleona > Dicyrtomidae > Dicyrtoma > Dicyrtoma fusca. Next base: position 21,301 of record JAQFZC010001234.1, read on the forward strand.
TCGCGTTGTAGTTACTTAAAGCAATAGTTAAGGTAATCCCAAATGTCCATTTTAATTTTTAACACATTGATACAGCTGTAAAACATCGCTTGGTTAAAATCCGCTTCAACCCTTTTGCATATATTTTTTCCCTTTGGCAGCTTTTCTTTGACACTAAATACATAAAATTACATCAGGTTATAGTAATATAAACTTTATATATCAACATTGTTTGGACTCACGTTTTTGCAAAGACAGCCAGGCCACTTGTTATTGATTCCGTTGAGTGCTCATTAGTGATGAACTCAGCCAAAGCTAAAGGCGGGCATTTTTTGTACGGGAGAGCAATAGCAACAGCGTACATAAACGTTTTCGATGATCCTTGTAAACCCGGTATTTCGTGAAACAATGTCCCTGTAGCATCAACATGCAAGGCAAGGTCTATTCCTAAATCGTGATGCAGCTACACAATGTTTACTTGGTTGTCACTACAAGTCACTTATGGAAACTGAGAGTACCACGGGATAAACGCGTCACTAGTTCGCAGTTCTTCCCGTTTTTCTTCAGTAATATCTTGAAGTAGGTCTTTTGCTTTGTCGCCCTGATGCAACCGCTGAAACCAAGACATATATTATAAAGTAGTGCGTATAACTGAAGTTGTTATAATTTCATTATCACGAAGCAACTGTTACCTCCCGGTTCATATTTTTATACAGTTTTCGATCAGGAGCAGAAGTGACATTTTAACCGCGAATGCCTATCATATTTCTGTACCTTGTAAGAATAAAAGGTAAATGAACTAATGATGTGTGAGTATGTGGAGGTAAACAGTGACCAAGGCCGTGCGCTTCAAAGCCACGGGCCTCAAAGAGATAAAAGCAGACTGGCATCCCTTCAGGAGTTCAGTCGTGCCTAGCTCTTGAAGCTCTCAGCAAGTCCCGAACTTTCGCTGTTCCTCTTACGTTTTCATTTAGTTTCTACTTACATTGAATAAAATTAACTAGTAAATGTTTACAGTATTAAATCCTAAACGATTACTGTGTGCTCGCCGATTCATTCAAGTACATCCCGAATTATAAGTTAATGGTGATCATAATCAAAGTTAAACCTGATTTAATCCTAATCCTAGTCAGTCTAACGGTAGTTCACAATTAAGTGAAAACCTCTCACAAACTAACAACTAGCCAAGCTTTAGTTAATTATGTTCAAGGGCACGACTCATCGATAGAGACTTAGCTAGGCGACTCGATTGTGGGGAAATCTCAGTTCAATCTAGCTAGCTTCTACTCTCATCAATACCAACTAAAATGCACACCTTTCATGGTGGAGAAACGCCGAGCTTTCTGTGACTGACTAAATGCAAATAAAACCCATAAAACGTTGCCAAAATTGCTTACACGCTTAATATAAATTAATTTTCTGTGAACACGACAATTTAAAGTGCTTCACAAAAATCATAAACATTAATTTATTAGTTTTGGAACAATTAATAGTGAAGAAACAACATTAAAGCGAACAAAAACATTCATAAAGTTTCATTTAAAGACATTCATTGTTGTAGAAAATCTTCACTAGTGCTCCAACTTCCTGCAAAGAAAAGCAAAACATTAACTTTCTCAAGCCAACGACCGCAAACCATAACAATAACAAGTGCAAGGATGCAGAGAGGCGCAGGAACACGGAGCAGAGCAAGAGGACGCGGCCGTCGGCAACCTCCCCATCTTTCCTCCGAGATATACGCCCATCAATCACCCACACCACCCACCGAACGCCTCACGGCCAATCAAGCTCGAGACGAAGCCAGAAGGCTCCATCTCCTCGTCGAGAATCAGCAATAAGACGCTCGCCTATTGGTCGCTCGCATCCACCGTCAAGAACAACAACTCCTTCGCCAGAACAATGAACTGGAGGAAAGAGTGCAGGCTCTAGTAGCCGCTGCACTCAATGCTCAACACGTCCGCGAACCGCCACAGCCCCAGCCAGTTCAACCACCTCTCGAGGCCGAAATCCCCATGGAGGCTGAAATCCCCAGGGAAGCTGAAGTTCCCATGGAAGTGGGGGCCAATGCTCCAGCTGCGGCGACTCCAATCCCACAACCTCATCAACATGGCCAAGCCATGGAACCAGTCCACCAGCGCCGAGATAATGGAAATGAGCATCTCCAGCCAAATCTGTACGAAATGGATGCGGAAGCTGAAAGGCAAGAGCGCAGAAATCGCCACCGCCACCGCCATCCTTCCTCATCTGCACACAGCAGACACTCGCATCACTCTCATGGTAACAGGAATAATCCAGGTATGATGAATCATTATGCTCATAATATTAATCAGCATCGCCATCACAGAGGTGAAACTTTCCTAGTACTAACCACTGAGGAAATAAGAGCAATAGCTGCAGATCAGGCTCGTTTAGACCCACCCCCAAATCAATCGATGCCTCAATCATAAATTATTATCAATAATAAAAACATAGCTGCACTCAAAAATGCCGTAGGACCCTTTACTTCAGAAAAGAATTCCGAAACCTATGCCATAACCCTAGAAGATGAAAGAGAACATCTTGAAATTAGCTGGGCTCTATTTTTGACTTCTCTAAGAAATTTCTTTGCCCTGTCCACGGACAAATCAGTCAAGACTTGGTGGAATATAAAGGAAATCCTCATTACAGCTAGGAGACGTGCTACAAATGAAGCCGAACTATACGAGGTCTGGCAAACCTTCAAACAGGGTTTCATTCGCCAATATGACCCCGAGGTCAGCAGACAAAAGGCTCATAAAGCATTTGAAAAGTTTTCTCTTACCAAAAACATGACAGCAAAAGAATTTGTTCTTCAGCTTCAGGACCTTCTATTAGAAATAGACCCCGACATGACTGAGAAAGTTCAGATAAAGAAAATGCTTCTTCGTCTTCCCACCAAAATCGAGAAGCACGTCACCAAAGAGTATCATCAGTCGGTCCCAGAATTTTAGGTTCGTATCGATCAACTCTTAGAAGCAAAGAAGGAAGCCAATCCAGATCCTAAAAAGGGAATTGAAAAAGATCCAAAATTAAAATCTAAAACCGATCCGACTTCTCAACCCATACCATTAGCCAACTTAAAAAGACCTCACCTCGACTCCAAAACCTCTGACCCCGACACTCCACAGGTCAAAGCCTTGAAGTTCAACGGTACTTGCAACTTCTGCAAGAAAATAGGACATAAGGAGTTTGAGTGCCGCTCCAAGCAGCGCGCTCTTCAATATTCCAGAGGGGCTCGAGGTTGGCCGAGGCTCAGGTCGTGGAAATCACCGAGGAGGAGCTCCACAAAATTTTTAATACGGTCAACAACAATCAAATCCCCACAACCAACAACATCCAAATCCATTAAATCGCAATTATTGGCAAAATCCTCAACAATCTCAAAACCAAAGAGGGAATGGCAGAGGCTATCAAGGCCGTAATTTTAATCCCAATCACACTTACGTTCGAGCAATTCAGCAGCAACAGCAACCAAATCCCCCAACGGAAAATGGACCACTGGAGGATTCACTCAATTTCTTTGCCGGATTCAATCCAAAAAACTGAATGGAGTTTCTGTGCGGGACAGAAACTCGACTATTTCCTCATCTTCAATTCCCCTAACACGACAAATAGCCATCCAGCCCGACGATCCGCCTGCAGATCCTCAATCTTTCTCTCCTCTCGTCCGAAACCTCGATTCCTGGAAAGCGAACCAAATAAATAAAATAAATGAATTAGAAAATGCTAGCCAGGTAGATAGTTCAAGTGAGGAGGACACAAATGAGATTCAAATTAGAATGTTTAGCACCTCCCACAGTGACTCATCCTCACAAATATTTAGAGATTATAACAGTTTTAACAATAGCTTACCCAAATCCACATACGCTAAAGTAACTATAAAATTATTGAATAATACCTACGTACTAGCTGTGAATGACACAGGTGCACAAATGAACTGCATCTCCCCACAGGCTGCCTCCCTCATTCATAAATATTCCCCCGCTTCAATAATAATTGACCATCATGAACCCAAGCGATTCGGCCAATTTGTAGAAAATTCGGACTCCACCTATAGCAAAACAGCCAGATTAAAATACCTTATTGGAAATGAAATACAGACAACTTATTTTGCAATAATTCCAAAAATGACTACGGTCATGCTGGTAGGCTTACCTTTCAACAGAAAACATCGAGCTCATTTGAATTTCGCAAAAGATGAAATCACTCTATTTGATGAATTCAGTGAAAAATTCGAAACTCAATCACTCACCACCACCCAAAAAGTCAAAAAGGTCAATTTACCCTCAAAATCGAAATCCCCTGTCAACAGGCAACGGAACGTCACTATTATTGACGAAAAGCTGGTCCAGGCGACTGTCCTGCAAGAACAAAAAGCAAACAAACTTTTATCCGCCCTGTCAACTACTCACCCATACATTCTGTACCCAGAATCGTTCGAGCTCGTCACATTACATTCTCATTCACCCATTAAAAACCAAGAAAATCTAATTATAAACTTCAATGAGGCAAAATTATTTTCGCAACTTTTTCCTGGCTCACATTTGGTGAATTTGGGAAATAACTTGACCCGGGTTTGCATTTTCAATCCCACCAAACATCGTGTCAACCTTCCAAAAATCCGCAACATCGCCAATTTTGAGAAAATGGACCAGGAAGCCAAGGAAGAAGCCAACAAAGAACCTATGACCAAAAAGAAACCTCACATTAGACCAAAACCAAAACCATTCACCTCACAGCAGGTCAACTTAGGTCAAAATCTGACCCCCGCTCAAAAACGAGAGATGTTAGACTCCATTAATCATTTTCGCTACCTCTTCGCGGAAAACGACGATGAACTGGAGCCCATTGACTTTCGTCCAGTCCATATTGACACGGGTGACTACCCTCTACATCCTCGACCTCAATGGCCCGCATCATTCGCCGAAGGCGAGATTATTAGAACTCAGGCAAACGAAATGCTGGCAGCAGGCCTCATAGAGAAGTCATCCTCCCCGTACAACTCGCCTGTCTTATTGGTAAAGAAGAAAAATGGAACATTAAGATTTGTACTTGACCTTCGCCTTCTAAACAAACAGGTAGTACCTAATACTTATTTTCTACCAAAGATGAATGAAGTAGCTATGCACCTGCATGGCTCCCGATACTACATCTCTCTCGACTGTCGTCAGGGATTTTTCCAACGGGAACTTGACCCTGAAAGTAGAAAGAAGACAGCATTTACAATCCCCACCGGGGGTAAGTATCAGTTTACGCGCATGCTCTACGGTTACAACAATGGTTTCGCTGAATTTCAGCTTATGATGAATGAAGTGCTCAGCAACTTGAAGTACAGTATTGCCCTTGTCTACGTTGATGATATTTTAATCTATGCGCCACGTTTCGACTAATTAATCAAAAGATTTCACATCGTCATGCACAGATTAGCACCCATAAAACTCAAATTCAACATATGAAAATGCAAATTTGGCCTAGATAAAATCAAATATTTAGGAGACATCTTCTCAGCTGATGGACGCTATATCGATCAAGCGAAAATAGACGCCATCGTGAACTTTCCCATTCCTCAAAATATCAAGGCAGTCAGGTCGTTCATTGGAATGACTGACTTCTTCCGAAAGTACATCCCAGGCTATGCAGATCTCACCGAACCCCTAAATAGACTCAAGCGTAAGGAATATATTGGTAATTTTGTATAGAAAGACGACCAAGAAGCCGCCTTCCGAAACTTGAAGCAAGCCCTTACCACCAGTCCAATTCTTCAGTTCTTCAATCCGGAAGCAGAACTCTTAATCGACTGTGACTGCTCCAACATTGGCTTAGGAGGCATGCTCCTTCATACCACAAATTTAAAAACTTTCCACGTCGTCGAATACACATTCCAGAATGCTGACGGAAACAGAACGGAAATACGTAATATCTCAAAAATAGGGTTCAGCGATAATTCATTGCCTGAAAATCTTCCGACAGTACATATTCGGTCGCAAAATCACGGTCCGCACCGATCACGAGGCACTAAAAGAGATCATAAACACGAAGGAGACCCACACGGCAAATTTGCCAGACTGGCAATGAAGCTCGCCAGCTATGATCTCAACATTATCCATCGCTCAGGAAAGAAAATGGCCTACGTTGACTGCTTATCCCGATATCCTGTCAGAAAGCTGACACTGCCACTTCCAAATTCATCCCAACAAGCCATTGAACATGAAGAGCCACTTATAAAACTAGCGGCAAATGGAAATTTTGACAATTTTCAGTCGGCTCAACGTTCAGATCCAAAATTGTATAGGATCATTCATCGCCTTCTAGAAACCCACAAAAACAAAACCAATTCCAATTTAATAATAGGAAAAAACTACATCCTACTCCATGGTATCCTTTACAAGATCAATAACCGAGTCACTGGAAATCCCTACCTACTCTACGTACCTAATTCCCTTGTAAATACGGTTCTTCACTTGGCCCACAATGACCCAATGGCTGGACATAGAGGTTACCTCAAAACCTACATGCTATCCAGATCTCGCTATTTCTGGAACAAAATGTCCCGAAACATCTGGAAATACATACTTAGATGCGAAGAATGCCAACGGGAAAATCCTCGAAATGCAAAGCCTGATGGACTCCAAATCGCGATTCCTCCCCCTACAAAAATTTGGCAAAGAATAGCAATCGATTGTATAGGACCATTGCCCAAAACTCCAAATAATAATAAATATGCCCTCATCATAATTTGCCACACATCACCTATTCATACGACCCACTCCCGATGCCACAGCCAAAACCACTGTCAAAATACTTTGGGATCTTTTTCACCAATTCGGAATGGCACTGGAAATTGCATCAGATCAAGGAGCACACTTCACTGGAAATGAATTCAAGAAATTCATTACAAAAAACCATCTGACTCACATAGAATTTCCATCACACAGCCCAAATTCCAACGGCGTCGTTGAACGTAGCAATCGCACTACAAAAACTTATTTACGGAAATACTTGGAAGGCAAATTCTAAAACTGGGACTCAATCTGCGATGCAGCAGCCTTTGTTCACAACAATCACTATCATCAAGCACTTGGCATTAGTCCCTTTCAACTTTTCCTACATAGAAAAGCCATAATTCCAGCTGATCTACAAACCCCCGTAATTCCCTCAAATTCTCTATTCAATGGCACCGAAAAAGAGGAAAATCACACCAAAGCAGTCCTAAATGCAGTCGACAGGACACGCCATCAACAACAAACTCGAAATGAAGTTGCCAAACGCAACCGTAAACCACATAATCATAAAATCTGTGACTATGTCGTAATAAAGACTCACCTAGATGGATTAAATCCGAGATGGTCCGCTCCTATGCAAGTTACTGGCATCATTGGACAGACGAAACTGTAACTTCGAGATTTCAACCCCAAAGCTTGCAAAAAGTTCACGAGGCAACACGTGCAAAATCTCAAAAGATGGAATCCGGGGATCCTTGGTCCAATTCATTTAGATACCTAGAAGATCAAAACCCCATCACCCAAACCATTTCAACAAAACTCCAAAATATTACCTCGGTCCACAGCCCCACACCCAAAGTACCGTCAAAACAAGATGCTTTGTCCACATGTGGAAATCAATCGGTCACCACTTCTCCTGAAATAATACGTCCCAAACGAACAGGACCTAAACCCAGAAATAAGTTACAAAATCTCAGACCCATCCAAGAGATAGAAATCGAACAAGCTTTCAACTCATTAACAGTCAACAGTGACACATCGCAATTTCGAGGTCACAAAAATACTAATGACTTTTCCGAGCCAACCAATTCCGACGGCCAACAATCTCAATTAAACCTTCAACAATTAAATGAGGAAAGGAAAATACACTTTTCAAACGACGGTCTTACCGTGACCCTGCGTCGCAATTATTTTCCCCAGACATCCTCTGTCTGTGTTGCGGAAATTCCGAAAAACTTAAAAACTTCCACTCCCGGGGCTCAGAATGTTCCCGTTGCGGAGAACGGGAAAAATCGGAATAATCTCCCGGAGCCCGTAACGGCTGCTGATGCGGAGTACAAAAGAATCCATTCCTTTTCCCCGGCACCTTCCACGGTGACTGTTGCGGGATCCATTCACTTAAAACAAATACTCCCAGAGTCCCCTGAGACTGCTGCTGCAGAGAAGTACGGATCAAAAAATTCAAAATTTTAATCGACTTAAAAACCAAATTAAAATAAAACAAAATTAAAACTCACGAAAAGTTACAGAGATTTTGACTTGGCACTGACACGGAGACGTACGTCGATTACCATTGTCCAGAATGCTCTCACAGTATATCACAGCAGCCAGGCCAACGGTGCCACAGCTCTACTCCAAAAAAACCTCCCTATTTTTTTATATAGGCTTGTCATAGCCATCAAAATGTAAACAGACTGTGGACGGAACTGGCAACAGCCATAGTCTCCGCCTCCACACTCAACTTCACGTCACCCGCTTGACGCCACTGCAACTGCCTCACACCACTGCCACTGAAGTCAGTGCGAGCTGTACAGTCACTCTTAATTCAACGCATAGACATACAGACCGTCTGGCGGTCGTTAAGTTTCTTTTTTTTCTCCTTCTTTCCCTCCAAAAACTTTAACAGCCTCAAAGGCTTCAGCCCACTCCAAAGCCGCAGTGCAAATTGTGGAGCGTTGTGTGAAAGTACTTCCTTCTTTTTCTAAAGGTAAAATTATTTTGAGTTTTTTTTACCCCACTTTAACACAATCGGTAAAATTTCGAAATTCACTCGCAATCTTGGTAATTTTGGGTATTCATAGCAGATTACTATTAACTAGTTTATATACACTACGATGCAGAACTCGTAAGTAAACCAAATTCACTTGTAAAATAGAATTAAAATTCTATCATTTTGTAATTAATATTAAGTTCAATACCCTACTATAACTCTTAAAATGTACATGCGACATAGATGTATTTAAAATTATGCGAAATAGAATTAAGCCGTCACTTTACTAATCATAAATAATTTCAAAAATTAACTATAAATTTACCTACATGGCAGCTCCCCTGGTCCCACCATGGCTCCAGAACTCACATCGACCGAGTCAACGCTGCTTAACTCCAGAGTTGACATACAACGAGCAAAGCAGCAAACGGCCCTCACCACTTTGAAGGCGATCCTCTCGGATGACACCCAGGTTCATCAGGATTATATCGAAAGGGCCAGACAAATTCTGGACTCCTGGGATCGAGCCATCACTGACCGCCGCCTTGTATTCGAAAACAGTCGACACGACGTCAACAGTATGGGGTTCTTTTTGGAAGAGCCATTTGGCGAAGAACTCGCTAAAGAGGTTGCAGCACTCAGAGTCAAAATTGCTGACCGAAAAGCTGTGCAAAAAGCTTTGGCCAGCCCAATCTGGTTACCCGGTTCCAGCAACCAACCACTAGCAACGGCGATCCATCAACTTCCATTTCCATCCCAAAAGAATGAACCACCACTATTCAAGGTCACGGCACCGGACACCAGAGCCTTCGCCACAGCCCTACAGATTGTCGACACAAGCAAAGAAGATGATGACTTGGACAAGGAAGAAGGAACAGACCCAGAGGTCCTAGGTCACATGGAACCTTCACCTTCTCCTCCACGTCCACCTTCGAAAAAACTTCGGACCCTCTCTCAAGGAAGGCGTTCAGTTGGAAAGAGTTCAGACAAACCGTGACAGGTCTGTCCTCCCCCATTTCCTCCGATCGACTAACCTATGTGTCCAACTTCCAACCTTTCAAAATTCACCAACGTTTCAATACCCAGGTATAACGTAATACTCCCGTAAAACGTAAGAAAATCATGTTTTTTTTTCTCCCCCCTTAAACTTTTGTCTTTTAAAATCGAACATACTACGTCACTTGGTACACTTACTAGTATACTCATTTCAAATGAAATTCCTTATCTTTATAATACACTTACGTATTTTGCTGGAAATATTGGACGTTCACGGTGTACTCACCATAATTAAATAATTAGTTTTAACAGGTGTTTAAACTTATACGAAATAATTTTTTCAACACTTAATTCTCTTTACTACGATCCATCAACTTTAAAAAGCTAATACCCATAAAACGACTTTAAAATAACTAACCCACATAACTTACCTGTAATACAAATCACTTATAAATCAATTTAGTATGTATTGAATTCGGGTCGAATTCACATTGCCGTCGCCGTAGTGTAAGAATAAAAGGTAAATAAACTAATGATGTGTGAGTATGTGGAGGTAAACAGTGACCAAGGCCGTGCGCTTCAAAGCCACGGGCCTCAAAGAGATAAAAGCAGACTGGCATCCCTTCAGGAGTTCAGTCGTGCCTAGCTCTTGAAGCTCTCAGCAAGTCCCGAACTTTCGCTGTTCCTCTTACGTTTTCATTTAGTTTCTACTTACATTGAATAAAATTAACTAGTAAATGTTTACAGTATTAAATCCTAAACGATTACTGTGTGCTCGCCGATTCATTCAAGTACATCCCGAATTATAAGTTAATGGTGATCATAATCAAAGTTAAACCTGATTTAATCCTAATCCTAGTCAGTCTAACGGTAGTTCACAATTAAGTGAAAACCTCTCACAAACTAACAACTAGCCAAGCTTTAGTTAATTATGTTCAAGGGCACGACTCATCGATAGAGACTTAGCTAGGCGACTCGATTGTGAGGAAATCTCAGTTAAATCTAGCTAGCTTCTACTCTCATCAATACCAACTAAAATGCATACCTTTCACCTCTGTAGCAACAGAAGCAGCCCCTTGCCACCTCATCTTCGCTTTTAGTTTGGCGCGTACTTGATTCTGACAATTACGACTTAGAAAATCACGCTGATTATGAGCAAACTCTTCCTTGCACCTACATTTTTAAAAACAATCAATTTGTTGCTATATTGTTTTGCCGTACGTAACACAATTAAAACACAATGTTTGCTTTTTGCAAATATGTATAGACGTACCGAACTTTGAAGAGAGGTGGGCTGTGCTCTTTGTAGGTTGTGTACTCCATTATAAAATTCCAGCATTTGGGATGTTTACAATGTACCTGGTCCACAAATAAAGGTTTGACTTATGTGGAGTGAATGTAGTTTTCTTAAATACCAATACGCAATATGGGTTCTTCTTTTCGAAAAAGCTGTAATCGTAATCAGTCCATCCTTTTAACTTCTGTTTATTATTGACGTTCTCAACAAAATTTGGCCAATCGTTGTAGTTAACGTCAACCACGAATTCCGGTGGTGTTTCAATAATATTTGAGTTAGGATGTGAAATCAATATAGTAGTAGTAGTGTAATTTATTAATGTGTCAAAAGGAATCAATATAAATACTGGTTTTCATCCGGGACACGGTTAGGTATACATAGCCAAGAA
>JAQFZC010001235.1:0-32662 GCA_034695205.1 Dicyrtoma fusca
TGCCTCTTGCTTGTTTCGAAAGCTATTTCAGGATTTCTGCAATCTAAAAATGACTCCATTACAAAAATCGTGGACGTCGTACATCTATAGAGATAGCTGCATAGGCTTGAGAAACAACCGTGCCTGTAATAAGGTCCAAACCAAAGTATATACCTAAGACAGAGCTTTGCTTGTAAACTGAGGAAACCTCATCTCATAGTTCACATCGATAGATTTTTTTTTGGTCTGGCAAAAATAAATAAAGCCGACGAGAGGGAAAAAAGAGGTTCTGCCTATTAGCCTGCCTAGTCAAGTATTATTTGAATTTGAAATACCTTGCAAATTTCAATGTTAAAATAATTCATAATATCATGATTATGATTATCCCAGTGTAGGTACCATCTCTCTCTCTCTCTCTCTCTTTATATTCTTTCGCCTTTGAATTTCTTGAGTGTAGGCAGAAACGAAGAAAAGAAAAGTATAGGGAAATGGGGGGATTGGTGAATTTATTATTTACACAATATGGCAATTTATTGTACATAGTACCAGTAAAATTCTTTAGTGGTGGTGTTGTGGTTAATTTTGGTATTGTATCATTGCCATCGGTGCAAAAAATAGTGTACAATTACAAAATAAATACAATCATGTATAGATTTTATTTTCCTTTTTCTCAATTCTTTTACTGCTTGGGTTTTAGTGTATGCATTTGCCCAGTCAATGTATTACCAAGGAAGACCTGGAAGAGCCCAGTTAAGGGAAGTGAAAATGAAGTTTGGGCTTGAAAATATTATAAATAGGTACATTTGGGCATAAAATGGATTCATAAAGCAAGAGATAATGTGTAGGTATGTGGCATGTTGAGTTAACTCGTGTAATTCTATACAGCATAAATATTTCATAGTTTAGATGGGTGTCTGGAGTGGATAGGGCTCCTTGCGAGTCTTTCAACTACAGATAATATTTGCAGAACTATCAACATTAGAGGATAAGATGAGAGAGCGAGAGAGAGAGAGAAAAGGAGAAAAAAATGTGCATATTAAACAATAATCCACGGTGAGATTTTTTGGTGGCCAACGGCGAAGCAACTTAGTTTGCAATTCATTGAGGATCTCAATGCGCAGTTGGAGTCTTTAAAGCTGTAACCTGTAACCTAATGTGAGTAATAAGTGAAGTTCAACAATATATCTGGACACGTAGGTACGTCCATACAATTATGCAAGTAAAGTCGAGTAATAGGCTTAAAGCATCTCCTTCTTCATCTTCTTCTTCTTCTTCTATGTAGGTACTCTCCAGACAGGCCTCTATCTCCTGTAATCTATTACATGCATACATGCAAGCCAGCCAGCAAGCAAGCAAACAAACAAATCAAAATCAAATGTACGGCAGTGTATGGCTATGGCTATGGCTATGGTGATGGTACATCGACTTTATTTTCATTTTCATTGTAATTTTAAGGATTCGACCTGAAAGTAGTGCTAAAGATTAGAATAAAATTATTAAATTTAGTCTCGTATGTCACTTAAGGAGAGTATAAAGGGAGCGAGCGTAGGCTGAAGGAGCGAGGGAAATGGAATCATAAAAATGAAATACAATCCGCTACAATACATACGTGAGCCCTGGCCCCCGGGCACCCAGGACCTTATGAGAGTAATATATTAGTTTTCACAATTGAAATTACAGGTCCAATTTTGAATCACACAAGGTAAAAATAATAGATGTACGGAGAGAAGTTCAATAATTTTTCTAGCACATTCCAATCACCAAAATCTGATTCTCATCATTATCACACTTACGAGTGAGTCCAAATCCAAGTCCAGTCCAGTCCAAGCAAAGTCAAGTAATCTTCAAATCTCAAAGCCAAGTATAAGTTTTACTCCCAACAAAACAGCCCAACTTGATGGGTTGTTTTCTTCTGTGAGTTGGCCGCATAGTATTACCTATGCACATTAGGGGTAGGTATGTACATATGGTATGGTCGCTGTGTAGTTCTCCCCTCGTGGAATGTATTTGCAAATCATCTCCATTACTGATACATATTATACTGGGTTATGACATGTTAGGGATTATACAAGAACTCATCAGAGAGCCCGTGGGCGATGGTTCGTTTTTGTTCTTCTTGTGTAAAAACCTTTGAGAGAAATTGTTTGCAAGAAATTTTAGACTGGTCTTGCTAAAAGTCTTTGGTCAGTGAGTGTAAGAAGAACTACCAATCCCCTACGCTCAGGCTACATTTTATACTTTGTCAGCAAGATGTGATTACAATATGATTAGACAATGAATACATACCCTTGTATTCTCTCCACATAGATCCTATGCGTTTCCATGACATTGTATGTATGTATGTGTGCATCTTTATTATATGTATACCTGTGTACATATTTTATATGTAAGACCGATGCTGATGGGGATGTCTAAAGTTACAGGCGGCGCAGGGAACTAGAGGAATGCACATAATTACAATTATCCGAGCAGGCTGGGTAAATCTGTATAAACTGGTTCATATCTATCATTCATATCTATATTGAGAAACTGGAGTAGTTTTTCCATCAAATGTTTGCATAATATTGAGCCCACATGAGAAGATTTTTGTCAGTCTCAGACAACAGCGGTAGCTTGCATTTATAGCAAGGCATGTGTATATAGTTTAGTATAGTATAGCTCTATAGTTTTACAAAGATTTGTCTATAGCTACATATGTAGTGCATAGAGATGGTATGTAATTCCTATTTCTATTTTGCAATTAGGTATTCGGAAATCAAGTGCATTATTTTACAGCCCATTTATTTGTCTTGATTCTTTTTATATTAATTTATTTTTATGAGTACAAAAAGCTTTCAAAAATTACAATCACAATAAAACTTGTGCTATTTTATTGGGATCGTTTACTGGATGTGGGTTTAGCAATCTACTACATGTATAGCCTACTCTACTCGTATTGTAGCCTCAATACATCGTCAGTGCACATTGATACATTTTGCCCACTTTGTATACATATATACACACAGAGGAAAACATGCAATTGCAATTTGTTAGTTGTATCTTCTCTACGCAATTTGCTCTTTTTGCCTCCTTCTTTCCATATTCTCATGAATATTTCCATTTTTTATAAATTGATTACATATTAGTATGATTGGGGACTTTATATTTACATTTTAATTTTACAAACTTTCTTTACATCTTTGATTTCTCTGTCTCTCTCTCTCTCTCAAAGATTAGCCATGATCACGTACGTAGTATCTGCAGTGCACAGAGTGCTAGTCGTTCGGAATACAAGAATTCTATTATAGCCTCGAGCCTCAAATTTAACTCCATGGCCTGGCATTGCATTTCAAAGTGAGCCCATGCATGACTGAGTCCAGCTAGATAGACAAGACAGACAGATGAACCAAGTAAGTGCGAGAAAGGAAGGGGAAAAAATGGATAAAAGAATTTTCATTTGAGCAAAAATTACGGGTACTTTGCCTTGGTTTGCTTGGACACGTGGAGTGTACATACGCATTCCGTTCTTCGACAAATTTAGGTATGCAGCATTATATCATTGCATTGTGGCTTCAGCAATGCAATAGTGATGCTATCACATTACAGATACGTGCAGGCACATCTGTGCTACTACTATGTATGTATATGTATGTAAATGTAAGCATTCATGGTGGATGTCCATGAAATATTCGACTAGCTTGATTTTTGCCAACGTAGATTTTTGTAAATGACCAAATACCCTAATATTGGGTTAATAAAGTATTTTCCTAGCGATTAGTGATACATCACTTGAGGCAGTTAGACGCAGATATAGATGCATACCACAAAAGCCCAGAGATATGTTGAAGAAAAGGTGTATTTATTATTTTGCAAGAGAATGGAATGGTAATTACTACTTTAGTTCTCAAATGAATATAATCAACTTTTCAATTCACGATTTGCACAATAAAAAGACATGTTGAAGAGTCCCTTCGTCTGCCGTCAGATCTATACAGATACGATATGTGTATTCTTTTACTTTGCTCGTCCGACCGTCGCGTCGGTCGGATGGTCCGTCGTTCGATCATCATCATCATCATCGGGGGGATTGGACGGTCCACCAAAAGTCCTCATCAACTCTTGTCTTAATCTGAAATCCTTTACTCGCTCTTTATCTTCATTTCCATGCATATTAACTCTATCGGCTATTTCCTCACTCGTTCACCATCCTTTAGAAGCATACATACATACACAGCTGTACATAAATAATATGAAACTTCCCTAGTCTTCCACAAACGAAATGGAGGGACACATTGTTCATAGTTTGATGAATTTATTATGGAGGTCCATGTACATACGCAAGTAGGTACATATAAACATGGGAGCAATTCATGATGAATACATTTAAAGCCTATTTTTGTTGTGAAGTGGCTGAATAAGATGGAGTAAGACAAAAAAAAAGCAAATTGCTTCTAGTCATGTAATCCTAATCTACTAATCCTGCTGTACTACTCTGAAACGAAATGAAATGAAATGAATGTAGCTATGAAGCTAATGTAATGGGCACTGGAATATTGGTAAATGTTAAGCAAGGCGGGCAAAGTCGTGATCATTAGAGCTCCATCCTATACATTAAGTACTTAGGAAATTGAATTGGATGGGACAAGATGAGACGAGAGGAGGTAGAAAGAGAGGAAATCGTTTGATTATCTACTCATTGTGAGCGAGTGGTGATGGGGATGATGGGGATGATGGCAGTACTGCAGTGGTGGGGGAGGTTGACTGGGCCCATCATTGCATTTCAGTTCAAATTTGAAAGAAATGACGTCTTCTTCGTATCCATCTTCTCACTCTGACCATCAGCTGTCGGTTGGACGGCAGTCAAAGTGTACGAACATCTACAGCCGTGCCAGCGCCAGACCGTCTAACTGAGGACCTGGGATGGCTGACTGTCTACACTGTCTATGCATTCGTTCTTTTTTTTTCTTTCTTCATTCCTACAGCGTGCCTTACATCCAACTAATTGCAATAAGAAGATGTAATGATTAAAATACCATGTCTGTTCAATTCAAAGTTATGTAATAATGAATTGATGGAATGGAATGATGGGTGAATTCCTTTTCCATTGCTTATGGCAATTTATCCCGTGGACAAGAGTCATAGAGAGGTGCTAACAGGGATGAGACGTACAGACCTTCCATCCACTCAACGATTTAATTATGCATGTAGATACTGTGTGTACTATATATACTATATATATATACACATTCGATTTTAAAATTGTTCAACGAGCCCGGTTAGACATCTATTTCGATTCTAAGCAGTAGATAGGCAGGTAGGTGGTTTTTAAAATATATATATCTCGTTTTATTTTCTACATCACGCTCAAATCCGTCCGTCCCTACCTTTCAATACCTCATTATGTACAGAAGTGACAAGGAGGATGGTGCTGAGGTAGGTAGATTATTGTAAGGCCTCTGGTATTCTCTCAGTTGCATAAATATCAGAGTACATGGAACCAATTTACACGTACAGTCGCACATGAATTACTGCAGGTACTTTAGCAGCTACATGAGATTTTAATTGAATGGAGATAAAATGAGCAGAGATGAGAGAGCGAACGTGCGTATTGTATGTACGAGGAGCATGAGGTATCTAACCGGTAATGGAATGTACGGCATTAAGTATTAGTTAGTGGATTATTATGGTAGTCGAAAACTAACTCGTAACTAGTAAGTTGGTAACTTGTACTTGGAACGATTGCCTCAAAATAAAAATTTGTTCCATAGTTGATGACTAGAAGACTACCTTTGTGAGGTGGATGTGCGGTAAAAAGAGCAGACATTTTTAGAATTTTCACTCTTACTTTTTTTTCTTCTTCTATCCCAGCCAAGAAGAAGTGAGTGAGCTGGACTCCGAATCATGAATATGATTATGACTATGATGGTGCATACCAACTTGGACTGACACATAGTATACATATGTACATACCTACAAAACAAAGCTGGGTACACGGACAGATTGGACAGGTTGAAGAAGGAATGCAATTTGAATAGCTTTAGCTCCTATGAATGTTCAATGTGCTCTGTAGCCTTCAAAGACTGTACATAAAATTCAATAGAAAAGAATCTTGTTTTTTTTAACTAGATAAAAGTCGATTGAAACGCAAAGCTCTTCCTTTTTTCCCAGGCCACCGAAATGAAAATGAATAAAAAAAAATTCACCGATCAATCAATGGAAAGAAAAGTAGCATACCTTAGGTTTCTGCTGAATAGGTAGACGAGCAGTGGTAGATTGGTTTGCATAGTACGTAGATTAGCAGATGGAATCTTTCCACTTGGCCACAGGCATGGTAGCCATAATGCTTCAGCACAATCCAACTTCCAAAAGCCAAAAACGTCCAAATATCCGCGCATTATTGTTCTGTACAAAAAGATGTTTTATTTTAACTCATCTCCATTAACTGTTAACTCTCGTAACAATGTGAGCAAGTCTATACTTGTGACAAGGAAAGCTGGCGTATTAGTATAAATTATTAAACTTCTGCGTCAGCTAGTTAAGGGCTGCGATGTTATATGCGATGGCTGACTGGTAGTTCTTGGTGGGATTGAGTGAGATAGAGCTCAGCTGTGAAGATAAGAAAAAAGAAAGACGAAAAAAAATATGAAAAGGAAAAAGTCAGATGATCGTGTTAGTTTTAAGATGTTCGGGCTTTTGAATTAAGGACTGACTGACGGTGATATAGCTATAGCTATAACTATAACTATAGCTATAGGTATTCACGTAATAGGTATGTATACAGTGTAGTGCCAGTGGCAAGGCGTTGGTTCATTTTCCTTTCATTTTTGACTTCTCCACTTGAATTGTAACAATGTTAGCGTTTCTCTGATTTGATTATTTATGTAATATCTTTGGATTATTGCCGAGATGATAGATTATGATATTTATCGGAACCCATCTTTCCCTTTACATCCTATCAGTTCGTAGCCTGCTATCCATTTGCCACTTGAACCTACAATCCTTACAGTCTTATTATATACCTACTGTCTATAACACTCAGTGTTCCATTAGGACGAAAAGAAAGAAGAATACATTTGGATTGTTTTGAGTCTTAATCGACGCTAGTTTCTGTCCATTCCATCCCTGGCTCTGCCCAGTCCTTATCGCCATAATAATATCTGCAGTTTGTAGGCACTAATGGATACATGCAAGTTTAGATAGTGCCTGTAGAAGTGATGTAGCTTTGACTTCTTTGTGATGTCTCTCTCTCTCTCTGTCTCTGTCTTTCTATATTTTTTCAAGCATACACCCTCCCAATTGTTATTGTGAAAACGTCAACTTGTGACCAAGCACAAGGGAGTTTGAATTTGTATTTAAATTTGCAGTTTAAATGCTCCCTGATAAAGGCCGTCTTTAGTCTTTATAGAAAATCGCCATTGTATCAAATTATAATAAAATTATAGGTGTGCAGAGTCAGTTTAAAAAAATATACATATATACCTACCAATATGTAGGTACGTACATATACATAGTAGCTGTGTAGCCTACCAAATCTTCAGTTTGGTCTTTGGTGTCTAGTATACACAGTGGTAGGGATATAGTAAATGTAAATAGGAGACCAGTAGTAGGTAATTGGAATGTGGGACTTTATTCTGAGTTCTTGAGTGGTGATACCGGCAACATCATTATCATTACGGACTATAGTCCACCTAAGATGGTTATATCATTGAAAATTACCTTTCCACGTGCGGTAATTTGTTTTATGTGGATATGTACTTGTGGATATAATTATAATTTGAAGATCTGTGATTACGCTCAGTAGTATAAACATCCACTTCCACAGAAGCTACATAGCTATAGCTGGACATAGCTTCTAGCCCTCTTCTATAGCTGGGTATGCATTTAATGAGTGTATGTACAGTGTGCAGGATTCATGCTCTGTATGTACATGTGCGTATTTGATAGATGAGCATTTGAGATGAGCTGCCGATGACTCGATAGAAGACTAAAGTGATCGAGGCAAAAGAGTCCCTGTCATGCCGTCCAAGTTGAATAAAGCCAAGCGGCATGATGTTGCTCATAATTAAGGGAACCTGTTCATTTAGCTCTTTTCACTTTGCTGACGCGGTGCTCGAATGGACAGCACGGAGCCTTTCTTTTACCTCACTTTTGTACTTACGAATAGGATTCCTGATAGACTTATTGTTCCACACACACTGTCTCCCGACTCCTTCATCCCACGGCACAATTTTTACACGGCCAGCCACACCATGCAGGGCAATAGAGACTGCACAAGGCAGAAGGTCGGTCCGGTGTCCGTATGCACTTGTAAGGAAGAGATTCTAGATTTCGTAGGTTTCGTTTCTCTGCGTATAGAAAGTTTGTCGCTCCTGCTCCGTGGAAGGATGCGGAGAGAGCATTTTAGGATCGGATCACATCACATCTCAGTCTCGTCATCATCCCCATCACATCTCCTTAACGAATGCCTTTTAAACTTGCTCAGATCAGTGGAGTATCTATGTAGGTAGGTAGGTATCTATTAATCTGTATGTGCGTTGGGATCTATGTAATGAGGATTTTACAAATCCTTTGATTTGCTCAGCATCCTACAGGATTTACTTGTAGCTGCCATCCCATGTCTGTAATGATTATGATTGGATTATGCATAGTGTATTTTCCTTGGCTGAGTAAAATTGACTGGACACTCAACTTGAAGAATGCGGACTGTGTTGGTTGCTGTTGTTGTTGTTGTTGTTGTTGGATTTGCAGCTAATGTGGATGGTGTTAAGTCGAAAACCAATTGTGAGCTGGGGAACTTACATGTATTTCACTATTTTATGTACATACCACCTATACTAATTTAGATTGAAAATCCAAAGTCAGCTTGTTAACTATGAAGTGATCATGAAATGAAACTATTTCTCATGATATCTTCTACCTACCCAAGTATTCTGTGTCCGTGTGTATGTTCACAGTCAATAGCTACAATCTCTTGACGTCTTCGCTATTGGCTTGGCCAGCCGTCGAACATGAACATCAATCCACCTCTTCTCTGCCTATCTGTCCTTCTCTCTCTCTCTCTCTCTCTCTGTATTTCTATGATGATGCCTATAAGTACGTAAAGCCATGAATTCGTATTCCTATTTCTTATTGACTTATTTTTTTCTGATCTTGACAGTTCTGCTCTGTTCTGTTCGAATTGGTTCTGTTCTATGGCTCCGTAGCGAGAGCCATTGGAGCTGCCATGGGTTTTTCATAGAACATTTTTTGATGAGCTCTACCTGTATGTATATGCATAGTGGGAATTGAAATTATTGTACAAGACCTTGTATTGTATCATTGTGTGAGATGAGCAGGCAATGAGCGCTAAATCAGTTTACGCCTATTACAAAGATAGAACGGTCGAGAAAGAGAGAGAGAGAGAGAGAGAGAGAAGAACCACCTTCAGGACAAATACCTGCGGAGAGAAGACCGAGATGCATGGTGCAAAAAGTTGAGTTTTTTTCATACCCCTTAGCCAAGAGCTAAGTATCCTCAGGAATTCAAAACTCCATCTCATTCTCATCTCCTCTCAAGAATGGTTTGATGAGCATGTCATTAATTAACGTGCCAGAGAGTCTCTATCCCTCTTTCTTTCTCTCTCGTCTTCACTGATTATTTAAAAGGCGAAAGAAGACCAGAGAGAGCCTCTCTCTCTGTCTGTCTTTGGAATAGTACCTGGATGAGCTTGAGAAAAAAAGCAATGAAAATATGAAAGATAGGTTCCATAGAAATGACGCTTATTTTCATATTACGCTTAAACCTCCAGTGCCCAGTGCCCAGTGCCAGGACAGTGCAGTGTGGTGTGGTGTGAAGGCTGGAAATTTACTACCCGGCTGTATCTATCTATAGGACCATAATAGCTTCTCTTATTAGCGCATTCCGAGTGTATACAGACGGCAGGGCACTTTGGATTTGGAAATGAAGGAAATATATTGTAGGATTATCATATCTGTGTGGTGTCTATGCATGGAATTAATGGTACGTACTATTGATATCTGAGGGAATGAGACCATAACACAGGTAGAGACTCGGAGATCGCATTTTGGTGGACACGTAGCTATTACACGTATGCAGTAAAGCCTCCCATTCCTTGTAGTTGTTGTCGGTCCGCACAAAACTTATGGATTTGCTCATAAAAGGACTTGAAAACCCATTAACTATCTATATATTTCCTTCTCTTCATTTGAGCTGTATGTAATGTACATTCTTCCCGTCTCTCAAAACTCTCCTTGTTGACTGTCTTAAGTTCACTTTGCCATGGTATGGTGTGTCCTCTCAGCTCGGTGTGTCTGTATACATAGACCTGTACCGTGTCTCATCTGTACTGCTTTTTTTAAAGTGCGTCTTTTTTTGAGGGGCTGCCTATAGGTTGAGTGCGTTTTTCCATGGGACGTAAGTAGTGTGGTGTTGTGACTGAGAGATGAAAGAGAATAAAGTAGGTAAAGTATGTGAGTAGTTTCCCTCGGCCCGATGATGGAAAAAGGTTGAACCCATAAAAGAAAGTTTTGTAATCGTATGAAGACACCCATGGCTCCGGTAAATGCTCAAATAACATGACTTTATAAAGTCTTATTAGGTAGAACATCTATAAAGCATTTTTATGTGTGTACACATTGCACGTTAAAACCATGTTCTTAGAGAAAGAAAATGGTTGTTTTCATCCAACTTTATGAAAATTACAATGGCAGCCCTTTATGGGTTCATTCAATAAATTAAAAGATATTATAATTTCTAGTTTTTAACACACATTCCTCGAGTGCGATTGTTGGGAAGAGGAGAGATTGCGTTAGTTGAGGGGCTCTATCTGTGTGTGTGTGTGTGTGTGTGTTGTCGGTGCCGTTGCCGTTGGTGTCGGCAAGATGAGGTCCAATGTTTGTTCGGACGTTACTCACTCTGTCCACTATGTACTCTGCAGTCTCTCAGTCGACAGTGCAGTGCAGTGTGGAGCTCGTAAAGACTTGACTAAACTGCTGTATTATGGATGAGATGAAAATTTAAGTCTTCCATTCAAGATGGTAAAGAGCCTTACCTTATTATCTGTACATCGGACTTCACACGAGGATTTAGGAAATCCTTGGTAAATTTTCTGCAAATATGTGTGTACACAGAGAAGAGGGACGAGTGGAGAAGCTCAAGAGCATCCTTCCCTTTCCTTTTTACTCATTACTCGTAGCTGTCTGTGCGTCTCTCATGGATGTAGGTATGTGTGTGTGTAAAATGTCTGGTGATCTGTGAGTGGCGAGGCTCATGCTGAATAATACTGGTACTGGTGGGTGATGGCGAGCAGGAGAGAGAAATATTATTATTTTGCCTTGATTTTACACATGTTTGTGGGTTTTAGCTAATAAATTCTTCCACGTAACTTCATCGCTATGAGGGAGCACTGGGCAGTTAGGCAGGACGTAGTAGGTACATACATACGCTCCGCTCACTCACAGCAGAAGATGGAGTGAAGTTGAGAGAGACAAATCAAAAATGCAGGAGTTATAAAATGTTCATTGCCAGGCTTCAAGTTGAAGTTGAGTTGTAACGCAACTGGTATGTCATCCTATGCAAACAGTATGGAATTAAGTTCTAGTTGAATATTTTGTGAATTTACATTTCTCCTTTCGCCTGGGATGCATAGCTAATTGTATTGTTTATATGACATGATGACGAGGCTCGTAGTATTTTCCTCGTTGATTCATGGTACGTCTACCGTACATAGCACGCCATCGTCCCTACTCCATACTTATTCCTTATTGCGTACTATGTATTCTACTCGAAGACAGGGGGAAGGCCTCCTATATTACCTATACCTACTACAGAGAGTAGACCATTTTCGTCTTAATCGCCAATTCTAGGAAACCACAAGCAACACTTGAAATACCACGAGACTGTCAGATTCTCACACTTGACTGCAAAAAAAAAGTTCCCTAAATTGAACTGGATTTATGAAGTCCACGGGCTATGTTAATTATAACTGAGATTCTCTGAACTCCAGTGAAGGAATATGCCACAACAGATTGTTTATTACTTTGTGTAACGCTTTTTTTTACGTTCCTTGCTTTTTTGCTTTTTTTGTACATACATGTGAAGCATGTGCCTTGACTCGAACTCTATATCTCCATCTTCTTATATACATAGGTAGGTACTTACTCCAGCCAACGAAATAGAGAGAGAGAAATATTTTGTCAAATTGCGTCGGGAAATGATTTAAATAGGCTCGAAGATGTGCGTATTTACTTCCACAAAGGATGAAGGAATGTGCATCGCCTCTTGTAGGTGCATTGTATAATTATGTGTAAGGGATGTTATATCATATAGGTATACGTAATAGTCGCTAGATTGCATCTATTCCAACGTAATAACGTGACCATGCATTAGCATGGAGCTTCCATGGAGTGTGGTGCAGGGTACATAGCGCCCTTCAACAATATTTATATCTTACTCACGTTTATAAATATGAAGCTCACAGTTGGTAGTAGTTGTAATTCTTTTCGAGTCGTCGTTCATAACTTCACTTTTAGCTGCTTGTGGTATGGCAATTAAACGGCTTCAAGTCATCTTATTGTGAAGATGAGGGTAATAACAAAAATTCCAAGAAACTCAGGCTTTTGTTTAAAAATCCTTGGCTTCACTGCACTACGGACAGCAGAGCACAGACAGAAGAGGAGGTGGACGGGAAAGGGAAAGGAAGTTGGAGGGGAAATTAATTCTTGTGACAGGCTTCCTCTATGTACACCACATATTAAGAAATGGGCCTTTGCTATCTATTCTGTGTGCTATGCCTATGTGCCTATATGCTTTATTAATATTTTGCTTTAAATTCCCTCGATCATTTTTTTTACATCACGACTAGTTGATGACTAATTAAACCCTTTAAAAATGACCTGTAAATCCATGGGTACAGAGATGCTAAATAAATCCGTTTGTTTTGATTTGATTACAGTATGCATTGGGACGAATGGTCGAATGTCTGTGCCCTCCAATCGGAATCATCACTACCGAAATTTGAAGGACAGGTACACGAATTGTACGTACGTGGAGGGGAACTTGGAGTTGACATGGATTCAAGAGAAGAACATGGACTTAAGCTTTCTACAACATATACGGGAAGTAACAGGCTACGTTCTCATTTCCCACGTTGATGTCAAAAGGATCGTACTGCCGAGTCTTCAAGTGATCCGTGGTCGAACCTTATTTCGCCTCAACGTTCATGATGATGAATTTGCACTTATGGTCACTTTGTCACGAATGGATAACTTGGAACTTCCAGCTTTACGAGGTATGTATATAAGAAAAACATACATTTTGTCTGTCAAATTATTCGATATTGCACCATACCTTGAGTTTGAAGATGCCTCCCCAATCCTGCATCTCTCTACTATGGACACAATGAAACCTTTCCTCTTTTTCCTTCTTCTTGATCTTCCCTGACATCTCCGGCCGACGGACGGACGGACGGACGGCACCTACCTGTTTTTAAAATATTCTTGTAGTGATTACATAGACGTACACTGTAGTAGTTAGCATAATGAAGAACAGCTGTACGGAGATAGTCCCATGAAAGTATAATTTATTATTCAGTTTAATTTTTGGAGCAGAAAATATACTCGCATGTGTATGTTTTTGTCTACGTGTGTCTTTTTTAATTCATGGCATTTAGATAAAATATCTGAATTTTATACTTGTTGGGGTGTGACAAAGTATTTGTCCTGATGAGGGGAGAGTCATCGTAGCAGCAGGATGATGATGATGATGTGAATGTGGAAGTCATGTTCAAGATGAGATACTTTCACACTAAGCACCACAATGTCTATGTTAACGAACCCTTCCAAAGTCTAGGATGAGCAGAAAAAGAAATGGCTACAATAATGTTTACTATATAATATAGTGTGGTGATGAGAGACAGGAGAAAGGAGCATTTAATCACTGTCCACGGGGAATTTTCTTTTTTTTTATATCACTACAGACGTTTTGGCTGGAAACGTGGGCGTCTTCAACAATTACAACCTGTGTCACGTGAAAACAATCAATTGGGATGAAATAATCAGTGGCGTCAATGCAAAGTATGTGTACGTGTACAATTACACCCAGCCTGAGAGAGAGTGTCCCCCCTGTGATGAGTCCTGTGAAGCGGGCTGCTGGGGAGAAGGTCCAGGAAATTGTCAGAAATTCTCAAAAATCAACTGTAGCCCTCAGTGTCATGAGGGTCGTTGCTATGGACCGGAACCAAGGGAGTGCTGTCACCTGTCCTGTGCTGGAGGCTGCACCGGCCCCAAAAAGAGCGACTGCCTGGTAAGCAGATACATATTTTGAATTTTATGAAGCGATGCTTGTACGCATACCTATAATATTCGTACATACAGCATTTTTTAGAAATTTCAAATTACTGGCACTCTACAGTGCAGTGAAATTCATTAAAAACTCTCAGAAAACACAACGTGTTGAGTTTTCAGTGAGGGTTGTGCAATAAAATAGTGATTGTACCTGGAGACAGAAAAGAGACCTATGACTTCGGGAAGATGTTTGTAAAGTGATGGCTGGAAAATATGTGAATGGATGTTATTTTTTATTTTGTACAGCTCCCTTTGATTTATAATGTAGAGACACTGATGTGAGATATTAAGTCTCTCTGTTCGTTCGCCTTTATTTTGAATGCCCACAGAATCCATCCATCGTGTAGGTATAAATGAAAACTCCAAACAATGGACGATAAATTCAAATGCGTAGCTAATTTCCTAACCCATGAATTTCAACGTGTGTATTAATAGCTTTCTTCAGTTTCGCATTGTAAATTTTTACCATTTACAATTTAACATTTCAACTGCTCGGATGTTCAGAGAGTAGAGATAGATGGGCATAATGGGCTTATAGTTGTTGAGTTAGTGCTCCATGCTAATATGTATCAGGACGGAGAGTGGCCGGATCATATTAGCATTAGACACGGGAGAAGCCTCATAGAGCACCAGAGAGCGGAGGCTCACTAAAAAGTCAGTGCAGATGGAGATGAGTTAAAAAGATAAGTAGGTGCATGAGATGAGGTGAGAGAGAGAGAGAGAGAGGACAGAAGATGCCGGTCTCTCCTCGCAGTTTTACCTGCCAATGGCCTCTTTCTCTTCCCAATCTGACACTCAGAGCTCTCTCATCTTCTTCTTGGGCTCTCATACACAGTTTTGTTATTAATTTTTTCCAGGCATGCAAAAAGTTTTACGATGACGGGGAATGCAAAGATGAGTGTCCTTCATTGGTCATTTACAATCCTAACACTTACCTCTCGGAATGGAATCCAGCTGGGAAATATGCTTATGGAGCAACCTGTGTGAAAACTTGCCCGGATCATTTACTCAGAGATGCTGGGGCAGGAGCCTGTGTGCGTCAATGCCCACCGGACAAAGAGGTTTGGCAATCATTATTTTTTATTATTTTAGAGATGTAGCCCAGAGTGGAGATGCATACGCATGGAGCCCTCCATCCTGAGTACTCTGTACAAAAGTAATTGGCGCGAATATCATCATCGTCTTTAGACTCCGTTTTAATTTGGACACATGGATGATCTTTTAGTATTTTTGTGTGTGTGTCTGTCTGTGTGTCTGTGTAATTATTTAAATCCCTAATGATGCTATATTGTAACATTGTAAAATAATTAGGCACGAGAGGGTGAGTGCGTCCCATGTAATGGACCTTGTTTGAAGAAATGCCAAGGACCACAGGCGAATTCCGTAATTCATTCAGGAAATATAGAGAGCTTCCGAAATTGTACGATACTTGAAGGGTCTATAGCCATTCTGGAAACATCCTTTAATGGATTTCAAGAAGTTCATCCAAATTTTACTTTTGGTGAGAAGTACAAACCGATGGATCCGAGCCAACTTGAGGTGTTTAGTACATTGAGGGAAGTTGCGGGCTACATCAACGTTCAAGCGACACACCCTAATTTCACCAATCTGTCATGCTTCAGGTGATTTGCATAACAACTTACACACTTAAAATCCCTAACTACACTATGACTCTCGTTAAGCTCAAAAAGCCAACCAGGGGAAGCTCGTTCTCGACTCTTAACCTCACATCTTCAATGATAATTCAATCTTCTTCTTTTATAATTCCTCGTCTTCTTTTCATCTCTCCTTTTATCATCCCCTGCATCCTTTCTCTGTCTCTCTCTCTCTGTGTCTGTACATCGTACTATCAACTATTACTATTGAGTCTCTTGTATCCCAGTCTTTGAATCAAAGAAGGTAAAAATGGATCCACGGATTTCCTCCGCACACTCACTCACACACGGTGCTGAGAAGCAGCAGGAGCAGCAGCAGCACAAAGAATTTTTCATGAAATCATCAAAAAAAATTTTGTTTTATTCTTTGAGCGTTACGCATTTATTTACTGTACGTATTGTGCCAAAAAAGTTTGATTATGGTAAATGGTAAGTAAAGTATGCGAAAAAAAAATTAGAATGCAGATAACGTGGCTGAACTGCTGTTGCTGTCGTGTGTTTAGTTTGGTGGGATGACTATGGAGAGGATCTCTGTTGCCCACTGTCATGTCGCCTGAGTAACTTTCACGTTCCTTTAGATTTAGATGGGAAGACAGAGAGAGAGAGAACCCATCCCTAAATCTGAGTGCTTTTAATTATTCATTCATCAAGCGAGCCCATCTTGGCTACTATTATTTCTCAACATTCATCTCCTATTTTATTCTATTATCATTTTTTTTCTCTCCTGTGTGTTGATGTTGTATACTTGGTATTCTTATTACTATTATCGTTCATCTGGGATTGAATTTTGAGATCATACCCAGTTGATCCGGAGCCATATAGCCATGGGATGGGGAAGGCAGTGAGTGAGATTAGATTATAATTTAGTTTAAAACTACCTTCCCTTGT
This sequence comes from Dicyrtoma fusca, assembly GCA_034695205.1. NCBI lineage: Eukaryota > Metazoa > Arthropoda > Collembola > Symphypleona > Dicyrtomidae > Dicyrtoma > Dicyrtoma fusca. Next base: position 16,844 of record JAQFZC010001235.1, read on the forward strand.
AAGATGTGGAGGAGGATAGGGATAATTATAAAATAGTTCAAAGGGATCAATGAAGCTTGACTACTGACTTGTTCGAAAGTGGCGTGGATCGCGTATAATCGCGTAGTTTATTATCTTCCTCACCCATGTGATTCCTTTTCTTATTACCAGTGTAGGTGCTCCGGCACTTTACACCCATCCATATTTGTGTTTGATACTTATAGGCATGCTGCTATAGATATACGACCATTAAAATGCAAGTGAGAAAGCATATATCTCCCCATGAGTTGACTTATGTATGTTTGAATGTAGAGTAGGGACAGAAGTCACGTAGAATGTAACTTTTAATTATCTTATTCTTGTTCTGACGGATTTAACAGAAATCTGGAGGTGATCGGAGGACGTGAGAAAACAGACTTTTTTGCATCATTGTACATCGTAAAGACGTCCCTTCGCTCTCTGAATCTGAGGTCATTAAAGAAAATTCGATCAGGGGCTGTGGCCATTCTTGAAAATGCTCACCTCTGCTTTGCTGATACCATCAATTGGAAAAAAATTATGAGCGGAAAGAATGAGGATCAGATTTACAACAATAGTCACATGGAAAATTGTCGAAAAATGGGTGCAGTGTGCAGTAGTCAGTGCTCGACGGAAGGATGCTGGGGACCTGAGCCCAATGACTGTCTCTCCTGTGCCAAATTCAAACTGGCTGACCGATGTATTCCAAGCTGTAATGCGACTGTCGGGTAAGTGGGACGGTTTACTTCATTCCCATCAAATCCAATGTATGTATTTTGATGGATCCTTCCCTTCCTTACCACTCGGGTTATCTTTTACTTTTTACGCATCGCATAAAAAAATCCTGAATGGTTTCACTCGAATCATTTATTCAAGGATGGATCGAGGGTGGGAAGGACGATGGCGTCAAGATTATTATGAGTGCTTCTGTTTTGAACGTTTAGATTTAGTATTTTGATTTTGATTCCTGCATTTTAATTTTACAAAAATGTTCATGTATTTTCTTTAGAATCTACGAGGATAGTCCCGGGATTTGCAAGCAATGCCATGAACAGTGCGACTCTACATGCTTTGGAGCCGGACCAGGAAATTGTACACGGTGCAAGAATGTGAAAGATGGACCATTCTGTGTGGAGGCTTGTCCAGAGCCAAAATACAATCTGGGTGGGGAATGTCTTCCATGTCATGAGAACTGCATAGGCGGCTGTACCGGCCCAGCTAATACTATCGGACAGAGTGGATGCAATGCATGTCAACAAGCCATTGTTAATGAGCTGGGTGCCATTGTGAGTTCAACTCCAAATATTTCTTTAACATATTGAATCTATGCTGGTATAATTAAGCAATAAAAAAACAAATGCTTTCCGCTTTTTCATAACAACATTTTGATACAATAATTATTGGAGCCGTTACAATCCTTGACAAGTTGTACTCATCCGGAGGAAAAGACTAACATGTGTATTTCCTATAGGACGGTTGCTTGGGGAAAGATGAGCCATGTCCCGGTGGCTACTACTACGAATCAGTTGGACCCAAAGAGCAAGGGCTACTGAAGGTCATGAGTGGAAAGTCAGTTTGCAAGAAGTGTCATCCCAAGTGTAAAACATGTTCTGCCTATGGATTTCACACACAGGTAAACGGGACACGTGCCCCTTTCTTATATATGTATGTTCATGCTCAGTCAAGACAAATGCAGCCTTCGATTCCCCCATATCCCGCAATCAACCAATTCAGCATCAAACACATTAGCATTCCCACAATTGAAATAATGAATGCAAATTTAGCTAATCTACACAAGAAAATCTGAAAATGCTCAGTCTTTTCCAAATTGTGACTTTTGAAAGGTGAAGTTAACTCCGTCAGTGAATGTTTTCTTGATGTTATGTTGGTTGGGGGGTGTCGTCTTGAGTATGGCGACAAAGATTTACTTGGTCTTGACTTGATTTGACACGTAACATACAAATAGATACTTAATTGGAGGGAGAGAGAGATAGAGACAGAGAGAGCGAGATGGGGAGAAATCCCAAGTGTTTGAAAAGTTATCAAGAATCTAAATTTCTTAGTAAATATCTTATTCACAACTGTACTTTGCTAGCTTACTTACTCAGTCAGTGTGTACTTGTAATCTTTTGAAGGTTTGTCAAGAATGCTCACATTACAAACGAGGTGAGCAGTGTGAAGAAGAATGTCCATCTGAATTTTATGCCGATGAGGAGCGGCATGAGTGTTTACCTTGTGATGAGGCTTGTCGTGGATGCATTGGTCCTAGCACAGCGGATTGCATCACCTGCCGAAGCTATCGTATCTACCCGGTAATGCATATTATATACAACTTCCAAAACTTTTGACTTCTTTTTTTATTATTATCTTTTATTGTACTAAGACTTTGCTGTCCTCTCAAAAATAAACATGGTAAAAATGAAGGAGGATATAGATCCAAAACTCTGTCCACTAGCAGCCCTGTCACAGACAAATCTGTCTCCATGTACATACCTGTATAGTATACGATGGTATGCATGGACTATGATCTTGTGTGTGCTGTTGGTATAAAAAACAACACCTTCCACTCTTTACACTACTGTATGTCTAAGATTGATTGTCAATACTGGCTAGCGTCAACTTTCTACAAGTACTAATAGGAATGGAAGAAGAAGAAGAAAAAAACTATTATTTGTACATGGCTGTCAACTGAGAAGTTTGTTGTACGTAGAAACCTCGTTGTCAGTCAACTTTTTCTCACGGTCTTCTCCTTCAAAAAGTTTACTTATTCTGTGAACCTATTTTCATATTTCTTGACGTATGGCTTCAACGTCTAATCTAATAACCCATGACATAAAAAAAAAGCTAACTTGAATATTTTTTGATTTGTAATTCAGGACGGAGAAGTGGGGAATGAAGTAAATTCAAGTTTTGTCTGTACAATGGCTTGTCCCGCGGAATATCCTCATAGAAACGTTCCAGATGAGTCCCAACCATTTTGTTCCCTCCACGTTGTGAATAGTCGAATGTAAGGAGAATACTAAAATATTTAAAATATTACACGCACAAAAAATGACTGCTCATGAGAGCAGTGACGTAGATAAATAGCAGTCAACTAATGATTCGACCATTTAATGTAATGTCCATACTATAATTGTGCGTGACGCTTTCAGTGGTGAGGGAGAACAGAAGTCAGCGATAGTGGTTGGAGCCGTCGTCTGTGTCATAGTCCTTGCCATTTTTGCCACAATTCTTGGACTGTACTGTGTGAAAGCTAAAACCAAAGAGAATACTATCAAGATGACCATGGGCATGATGAGTGGCTACAATGACAATGAGCCTCTTCAGCCGACGAATGTCAAGCCCAATTTATCAAAATTCCGGACAGTGAAGGAGGAAGAACTACGGAAAGGTGGCATACTTGGATGTGGAGCATTTGGGACGGTGTACAAAGGAGTTTGGATCCCTGAAGGACAGAACGTTAAAATTCCAGTGGCTATCAAAGTTTTAAGGGAAGGGACAGGAGTCAATACGAGTAAAGATTTTCTCGATGAAGCCTACATCATGGCGTCGGTGGAGTATCCTCATCTTTTGAAGCTCCTGGCAGTCTGTTTGACTTCTCAGTTAATGTTGGTTACACAATTGATGCCTCTGGGATGCTTACGCGACTATGTCCACAATAACAAGGACAAGATTGGCTCCAAAGCGCTTCTCAATTGGTGTACACAGATTGCTAAAGGTATGAGTACTCACAGTTAGAATTATGCACCATAGTGTACCTAAACCTATGTACTTTGTGCCGTCACAGTTTTTATACTATTCAAATGTATGTAGGTAATTAGATGTACGTAGTCCGTACATAGTAATAAAAAATCCAGTTTCTCCATCCATAGAGTAAATATTTCAAGATAATTTATAAAAGTTTACAGACAGCGTCGTAGGTAGAGAGTGCGAGTACATACATGCATGCACTTGTATGTATGTAATAATAAATTCGATTATGGATACAGACAAAATAGTTATTTTTATATGATTGTGTGTGCTCATAAAAAAAATGAGAATTGTTTGGCTTGGGAGAAATATTTGAACAGTTTTATTAACCAGTCAAAGAACTCAAGTGATAAACCATGTTATGTCATTTCTGTGTCGTTTTTATTCTACAGGTATGGAGTATTTAGAGAGCAGACGTCTAGTTCACCGAGATTTGGCAGCAAGAAATGTTCTAGTCCAAACACCAACCTTCGTCAAAATTACGGATTTTGGATTGGCCAAACTTCTAGATTTGGATGAGGATGAGTACAAAGCGGAGGGTGGGAAGATGCCCATTAAATGGCTTGGCTTGGAGTGCATTCGTGATAGGATTTTCACACATAAAAGTGATGTTTGGGCTTTCGGTAAGTAGAATTGTCCCAAGATGCAAAAGTGTATAATTATAGCTAAAAGTTATCTAACCACCTGTCACTTTTAAAACGAGTAAGAAACTCGAGGTTGACCTGGATTAATGTTTCGTGTATATTTCACATTTAATTAAAATTGAAAATGTCGCTGTGTAGGAGTGACGGTGTGGGAGCTTTTGACTTACGGAGGCCGTCCATATGAAAATATCCCGGCTCGTGAAGTTCCCGAACTTCTAATGAAAGGAGAGCGACTCGAACAACCGTCAATTTGTACATTGGAACTGTATATGACAATTATTAAGTGCTGGATGGTTGACCCAGAAGCTCGTCCTTCGTTTCGAAAATTGGTGGAGGAGTTTACAAAGATGGCTCGTGATCCTGGGAGATACCTTGTGATACCCGGTGACAAACTCATGCGGCTCCCCTCATACTCTCAACAGGTGAGTGACGTAAGCTCGCCTTCAAAGACTTTCTTTTGAATCCATACCATAGTTATGGATGGCAACACATGTGCATAATACGCACAGCTGACAAATATATTTACAATGAAAGTGCAAAAATCCTAAGGGTCACCCCTGTGACTTTCCAAAGGGTTCAAAGTGTTTTGATTTCAGAATTTATAAAGTCTAACTTTTGATTGTTTTTATAGGATGAGAGGGAATTAATTCGTAATCTGTCGTCTGCGATGGAAGGACCAGAAGTTATTATGGATGCAGAAGAATATCTGCAGCCCACAAGTAACGGGACCACCACTACCTCTTCCAGTTCCACAAATGGAACTCTCAAGAGGAATGCTTTTCTACAGGACAATTCATGGCCCGAGTCCCCGCAGAACTTTCACAATCGCTTCAGAGAAAGAGCTCGCTATGGCCGCGGAGGTCCGGTGGGCTCCGATTCCCGCTACTGCAGCGACCCCTTGAAAGTTCTGGGCCGTGACACGAGCGATGGCTACAGTACAGACTCCGTCAAGCGGCGTGAGGCTCAGGTTGGAAATCTGAGACTTGACTTACCCGTGGATGACGACGATTACTTAATGCCATCTCCGCAAACTAATCAAAATGCTTCAACTTATCTTGACCTCATTGGCGACTCAAAGAGCCAAGGTACGTTTTACATTTTCTTATACATATTTGAGCTTAAAAAGGGCTATTTTGTCGAATATCGTAGATTTCTACGTCTCATTTTAGAAATGTGTCACTTGAAAAAAAGGGTTGTAGCTTGTAACTTCTTTAGAATAAATTTCCAAATCTTGGTTAACATTTCAGAAGTCAACCCGACTGACTTAAGAAACGGCACTTTTGGCCGTTACCCCGCGAGGCGACCTAATCAACATTACCCCGTGTTGGTGGATAATCCCGAGTATCAGTTTATGACCCGTGAGTACACAAATGTGCCGTTGGCCTATGCACCCATAGGTCTCCCCATCCCCAGTAATCCAGCTCCAGCTGGCTCTGCGAGTTCTATAGCCGGCGCGAGTGCGGCCCCTGGAAATCACAGTAGTACTCCGGGAAGACCCAAGCCTTCGACAGTGAACAATAATGCTCATCCTCCAGCTTCCTATGTAAATAATCATAATCATTTACAACGGCCTAGCTCAATCGTTCGTCACAGCTCTCGATCCGAAGAAGAGTCTGACCACGAGTACTACAATGAGCTGGATCGGTTGAAACGAGAAATGCAGCCCCTGCAGCAGCTCCCTCGCAAAAGTGAAACTACTGTATAGTGCATAACATTAGAGTCTTCACTAAATCGTGTAACAATTGTTGTAAATATCATACATATGTGTGTGTAGTTATATGTACATTTAAACATCGAACATTTATATTACATGCTACAATGCTCATTTTCAATTTAAGTAATCAAACCCTTGATTTTTTTTTGTCGTTTGAACAATGTGTCTTTTAAAAATGAAGCTTAAGCGTAGCTAATATACAATTTATAGGAGTTACACTTTGTTTTTAAAAAAGCGACAAAAAATACAGTGGGAAGACAAATTGTAGCGCAAACAATACATATTAGAAGGGATAATATGTAGATCGTGTTCATTTACAATTCGTCCGCCTTAAACCAGAAACTTAAGTTTATAATGGATGTTTTAATCAACTAGTTAATGCGTAATTAATTTAATTGTAGGCCGAATCTAATTAAACTGTAGAGTATTAATTAATTAAGTTTTAGGATGTATCTAATTAGTATAATATGTTTTTATTAAATGTTTTTACAAGTTTCGAGGTCGTGCACACACATTTTAACTTATACAACGTAATTTTAATTATTTTAATACACAGCATTCATGCTTCAATGAATGTTCGTCGTTGTCGTTTTTTTTAGTCACTTGGCATTTTATATACAATCAAAAGGGTGAAAATGATTTACAAAAATATATATACTATACAAAAAAAAAGAGGTTACATATTTGTAGACATCGCGGAATTCGCGGATATAATTGTAACGTACAATCATAATCAAAATCATCTAAAAGGATTTTAATATAGAATTTAGAAAACTTACAAAACTATTTACTTTTATTATGAATAGCTAGGAATAGGTACTCTTTAATTTAATTAGTAATAATGTAATCATTAGTAGTGTAGCATTACTGAACATTATACATACATATGCACACTCACATGAAGTGTTTGTGTGCGTGTTATGTTATAATTATATTCGCCATAATTAAGAAATTTTATACAACTCATCGGACGCAAGATGAAGTAGGAGGACGGTACCTACTTTTAAAACGAATACACAATGAAAAACACTTCTTGTAATTTTTATAATGTTTTTAGCTTTGTACTCAAAAATCTAAATTTTATACTGATCCCTACCTACAGCAGGCAGAGTCTTGACAAACTTAATAATACATTTCAAACTACATAATAATTGCTATATGTATAATATGAATCCGTTATTTTTTATTTAAGTGAATACACGCAAAAATTACCGAGCACTCAACCATTTGTTTTTCCCTGTAACATTTTTAATGTAGGTACCTAGATAAACTCTTTGTTTTCCATAGGAAATGTACAAAAAATTACTTTGAGCAACACGCTTGTGTCTTCAACATGTCAAACGAAACAATTTGCTTTAGAATAAGGCCTTAAAATCCTACAGAACTAAGCAGAGCAAAAGCAGGTATTAGCCTTTCAGTTCCAGGTATTAACTTCAACGAACATAACAAATGAGCTTGAATATTCTAGATAATAATTTGTAATCAGCAAAGTAATACATATAATTTACACCTATTAATATAAAACCGGGATCAGGAGATTGCTTACAAAAATGCCAATAGAATAGTGTCTTATTTAATACTGTGACACCCTCTACCCTATATCAATAACTAAATATATATATATAGCTATGTATACTAACCACGTCTGTAATTATTGTGTTAACATTGCAACACGATCATTCGTTGTATTAATTTAATCTACGTGACAAACTCATACTTACTAGATACTACGTAATCCTGTGTTAGTAATATTTTTAAGAAATGTGAATCATTGTGAAATAGCAATATAAGTTAACAGAAAGTTAAGACATCCAGAAAAACGACGATGCAAGGGACATTTGCAAATATTAATGTATCATAGCATTTTTTTTGTACTGTAAAATTGTATTTTAATTGTATTTTTTATTGAGTTCTGTACAGGCGGGACTGCTGTTGTTATTATTTTGTACAATGTCTAATTGATATTTTCGTCATCAACGATATATTTTACAGTATGAAGTATGACCAAGACTCGAAGACAGTGGAAGATATTAAATTCCAGATTAATTCTCAGGCCTTCTACAATTTCATTCCAGAATATTGATAACCAAAACTGAAGATGTCATTATTTATTCCTTGGTGTTTTTCACATCTGTGCCGATGCCGATAAGCCCGTGCACTGATTAGTGCCAGTTTCTATTACGGCACTCTAGCCTTTAAAATACATATGTACTGGTAAAAACAATTATTGATGCAATATTATTTTTCAGAGTTATATGTACACGTTTTTTAAAATTAGATGCACACGATTGTACTATCGGGAACTGCTGTATCAATATTTAATATATGTAGCTTTTATATACGCAAACAGTTAAAAATTGACTCTAGATTGTATTTGTACATGTAATCTGGAAGTTACGAAAAGAATATTGTTGTTATCGGGTCAAACTCACAAAGCCTGGATAGATTTACACACTATATATTTGTTTGTGTGTTTAAAGACAAAAGTATCTAAAAGTACATACACCTATGTTGATTAACGATGTAGCAACATTCTAATTTTAAAAGGAGCAAAGTGACACAGATTTGAAGGCGGAAGGAATAAGGTGTGAAGGAGATACAATAGCATTTTTATACTTAATATATGATATTCAGGTATGTATCGGACATTCATTGATATTCACAAATTGAAAAAAATTACTCAAACAAAACTTAATGCTGACTTTAAGCTTATGTAATTATAATATTTATTACTCAGTATTTATTGTATATCTACTAGAATTCAAATGAATCATCTTTGCATGATTCAATGTTTGAGCAACTCAACGGTGTAAAATGAATAACTTTTTACTTACAATTATTATTATTACTAGCTAGTTACATACTAAGTAATAATTACATTTTCCATTTGTATTACATGAAGGAATTAATTTTGTGTTTCGTTCCGCGTACGTGAAGAGCAATACTGTATAATCATTTGTATATTTCCCATTATTGACTGTGATAAAGAACACCCTTTGTGGTTTTGATGTATTTACGATTTGTTTGTATCTTTGTACGCACCATTTATTTTTCTAAATGAGATTCACATTTCAATTTTACCCAATTCATAAAAACAGGAATATACACTCACTACATAGTTCGTAGTATACCAAAATCACAAGTAGTACCTATTGAAAGTCTGATGATCACTGGCTAACTAGTAAATTAGTGCTCAAATGCAGTTGGGCTTGGGAATGGGATGGCTTCTAATTGTGGTCGTCTTGTAACTGTGGTACCCCCCTGTTTTCTCCAGTGACAACGGTAAATCAAAATCGAACGCACCTGGTTTTGAATCTTCGGGTACTAGTCTTCCTATAGAAGGTATGTTAGATTTCAAATAACCTTTGACACTCGAGAAAACAGGGGGGTACAACAGTTACAAGACGACCACAATTACAAGCCTTTACCTTACATTTTTTATTTCCTATTATATTTCTTACCATTATTATCATGATTCTATGTAAATGTAGATTGATCTTAGCACTGCATTATTGTGGTAGCAGAATGACTTCTGTTCTGTTGGTATGGAAAATACGCTTCCGAAGAAAATAAAGTACGAGATAGTACTTTTGTTGATTAGTATTAAATCGATACTTCATCATTTCGTCAATAAAAGTCAGTTCACTTCAGTAAAAGAAAGATTTTGATAGTACGGTTCTGTGCAGTTGTTGTAAAGTTGCGGCAACGAAACGGCTCTGTAAGGAAATAAAATCAACAGAACTGGAGATTAGAGCTGAAATCATTATTTTTCGTTCATTTTTTAAAAAATTAAATAAATTTAGATCGTTGCCACTTTCTTGGATTTGTTTTTGAAAATTCCTGAGAAAATTGTTGATTCAACTAACAACTATCGTAATTCGTAAAGCTGTAAAAATCTTATCTTTAAATTCTCAAAAGTTAAAAAGGTTACATAATATACATTATACATATTAATTGACAGTGACAGTTGAAGGTTGATACTAACTAGAATAAATTATTATTAGGTAGTGGAATTTTAAACATTTAAACTACAGAGTATAGATTAGCGAGTGAAATGAGTGGATTGCTTTCCGTTTGTGCGGAAGACATAATTGTAGCTTCGAACACGGACTTTATCTCAAAGTTTGATGGACCGGGTCAAGACTTCGTTCAATGTTTCCCTCCAGAACTGAGCAATAAACTGTTTACCTATTTAACTGACCAAGATATTTTTGCCTGCTCAAAAGTTTGTTGTGCTTGGCGAAGAGTTATCAACAATAATATTCAATGGTTATCTTTAGAAACACATTTATTACAATAATTATACAGCTTTTGAGCTTTTGCTTCATCAGCTAAATGATTAACATCTTAATTGTGTAACTGTGACCTAAAGTTATAATTGCTACTGTTGACTGTTGTTCCGTGATCAGGAAGTTGAGATGCGTCCGCAAAGGTTGGTACAAAATGGACGGAAATACGGACCCTTTCAAGTGGACTGACACTTTGTCCCATGTGGGAGAAATCAATCTTCAATTTCGACCGTCGCCATTGTTCAAACTTCCCCCGGTGGCAAGCCTAAGGTAAGGTACAAATTAAAATAAAGAAGATAATAAATATTCCTGGTGGATCTATCTTTAATTTCCTTTGCAATTTGTTAACGATATATTACTTTTGAATAAATGTTTGGCATATTTTTTATGTTTAGGATTGGAACTCTGTGCGACTGGGGAAAGTACTACAGGCAATGTTATCACAGAGAAAATAATTGGAAGTACGGAAGATATGTGATTCACAAGTTTAAAATACCGGAGCAAGTAGTTCCAGCAATTTTTAATTGTTGTTCCTGCAATGGGAAAATATTTGCAGCGGGAACAACGACTGGACACATTTTAATCTGGTCTGTGATCGGTGAGTTGAATATATAGTTGAGTTAACGAAGAATAATTTAAGAAATAATTGGCATGTCTTTAAAAATCGGATGTAATTATTTCAAAATTATTGAACATTCCCCGTAAATGTGTCATTTTAAAAGGTCGTCCAACATTTCTCAAGACAATCATGGCTGTACGGAAGAGAATCGAAGTGGAGCATCTTCATTTGACAGACATACACATGATTGTTCTTTGTCAGACGGGCCTTCTACAAGTATTATTGACTTGAATTTGAATTGCTTTTATTTCACATGACTTTTGAGACAGAACTCAAGGGGGTTATGTATGTACATACATCATGCAGATTGTAGAATAATGGATATTCTATGCTTAAGCTTACTACTAACTACAGAAAGTTAAAATATAATATTATTATTATTGGTATTGTTGTTGTTTAAAGAAAGCACATGGATTAATTATTATTATGATTTAAATGTCATCTCCTGGATTTATTCAATTGACTGAGAACAGTGTTACAACATTAGTGAAGATGAATTGAGTGGAAAGGAACAATTTGAAATTATTTTTCAACTTAAAATTGGAGGAAGCTACGAGGATGAGTTCACATACTTCTTCAAGGTTGAAAGAATTTCCAGTGATCAAGTCAGTGACATTTACCAACTGGGACAGAGTCGGATCGAAGAAAATATTTTAATCTGGATACGCGAATTGTACGGGGACAATAATACTCCCTGGCTTCACAATGAGTACATGGTCTCTGACATTTTCTTTTCTGTCCATGAGCAAAAGATTATTCTGACGGGCATTGCGTCCAGCTCTGTTTATATTTGGGATATTCATACGGGAAATCTGATCAAATGCCTGAGGCTACCACACAATGTGCAAGTTTGCTACAAGGTAAACTATATAATAATAATAATAAATTAAAGCATTCATACACGTACTTACACATGTTTCGACGTAATTATTATATTAATAAGGAATATTTTATTACAATTTGATTTAGCAGATAACAGTACAATAAAGGATTTTAATTTTAGGAATGTAATGCTTCTCAAATTAATTCTTAATTTGTACAGACGTTTTTGTTTGAAAAGAAGAGGATTTATTTATCTACAAGACGAATTCTTCATCAGCATCAGCAACTTCCAACTTCCACGTTCCATCTCCTGGTGTATGACTTGAACCGGGTTTTGAAAGCTGACGATGCGGGGTATGCCGATGACTATGAATCACATTCTATGCTGGAGGAAGTTTGTGTGGACAAGGACGAAAAAAGATTGGCTTGGGTTTCACAAGATTCACTTATTTTGGGAAAGGATTTAGAGAAGAAGGTAAAGCATCTTAATATTATTTGCTATTATAATTTATAATAGGTATAAAACCTTCACACAATTCTTATAGAAAGGACTACAAGTACTTCCAAGTCATAGATAAGATTTAAATAGCCGAATTCACTATAATTATTATAGTCGAGTATTAAGCCTCAAGAATATTATTTACAATGTCGTTGTTAGTGCGTGTAAAGTGTACAGTTCGCAACATTAGCATATAAAATCCGGTAATAATAGAAATAACTAAAACAGTAAGGATTGTAAGAATCCAAAGGAAAGTTTTAATCCATTGTCCCGATTGAAATATCTTCCATGCTGCATCCACCTCTAGGCCACTCCTCCTATAATACAGATACGTAAAATAATGAAACGTACGATACTAATTTTTAAACATTACAAATTAACTCTTGCCGTTGACTCTACTAACGCTTTTGGCGTATTTAAGTTTTAATTGAACAGGAAAGGAAAAAGTTTCAGGTTAGGTTTTCTTATCAAATAATGTACAAAATATGTTACTCACGTAATAACAGAATCAAGATACGAAGTTACAGTGACACTGAATTTCGTCATAAGAGTTGGAATGAATGCGGCAATACTGTTCGTCGAACTAGCTCCAGATGTAACGCCCTCCTCTCCGCCGTATCCTTTCGCTGCCATGAATACCAGGCAAAGGGCTGCTGTGACCACACCGAGAAAGAGGAAAATTTTTGCAGCTCTGTCCATTTCTGCAGTTTAGGAGAAATCCTTCTACAAATACGATATTTTTTCCACATGCTACATTAGAACACTTGCTTAAGATTTTACGTTTACATTAGCACACAAATGTTTAAAACATGTATTTAATTCAAATCAAAAAAATGAATTGTGCCACAAAATGAGTCGTATATAACGCAGGCTGCGTTACGCAGCTATATATCATTTGATTTCATTATAAATGAAATTGATAGTGTCTGTGGTAATTAATTGTCTTTGATTAATTAAAGAAGCGAAATAACTTACGTACCAGCAGATTATAATCAGAAAGTTAAGAGATCCAACTTTTAATTTTGCCCGTCGAACTTCGATGTGTTTAGTCTTGCGAGCAAAATTCAACTAATCTGTAATGACTAGCAAAAACGTTCTATGCAAATCTAAATGACTCAAAATCTAACGAATATACGTTGACTTTACAGTCAAGGCCGAGGTGGGACGAGATTTGACGTCATAAGCAGTTCTATTGGCTTATGGTGGAGCTACAAGTAGCTTAGGGCTGTCCACAAATTACGTTTGCATTTTTCATACATTTTCTACCCCCTCCCACTTCATTTTTTAACTTTCGTTCTCTTAAATGGAAGCTCCAACCCCCTACCTTCCCTTGTTTGCAAACGTCATTTATGGAGAGCCCCTATTACTCATACAAGACTGTTGGCGATCACTTATTTACTACAACGTTTACTAAAGGTACCCAGCTCAAAGTATTTGGTGTTAACAAGTGCTGCGATAGTAGTATAGTTGTATAGGTACCTAGGTTTCCTCTTGTCTTCAAGCCCATACCACATGAACACAAAGTGGAGTCACAACGAGCGAAACAGGAGGAGGTGGTGGAGCCATATCGTTCTGCCCCTAAGAAATTTTTTTCTATAACTCACGTATAAACAGTAAAGGTAAAGAGTCACATTGTACTTAACCCCGAGTTTTATTGCGCGTTATTTCCAGAGCTACACCCACTTTTAGTGAATCACACGAGATCTACATATTGCTATACTGTAGCCGAGCAGCTGCAACTCTGACTCTCATTTTTTGACATTTATACCAAATACCAAGTATACCATAATTTTAAGATTCATTTTTTGTCCCAAATTTTGCTTAGAATATGTGCATAATACCTTCCCGTGTCTTTAAAATTGAGCATGCCACAGTTCTGTTAAAATTTATAGTCATACATGCATAAATGCATACCTACTTACCTACTTTAAAGTTTGTAGGTACATATGTATGACTCTAATTGTGTATTGTTAGGAAAGAATGCGTGGTACAAACACGTGAAGAGTTACGAAGTGCAAGGTAGAGTGAGAGAGTTGCCTTCCAATGGTGTAAAGTTTAGCAATAATAATATGTAATTAGTTTAAATAAATCGGTTTGCAATAATTTGTCTTGTTCTCTGTGTTTGTTGGTCTAGAAAACGTTATTTATTCGACAAGGCCAATCGTACATTGACAATTTAATGGTGTACGAAGATCTCGTCATTTATCACCAGTACGATGGACTGATTATTGCCATTGACTGGAATGGGATTCCAGTGTATCAGGTTGAGATGCGACTTGGGATTGTCCGTGGACTTCAGTGCTGTGGCCAATTCTTAATTAGTGGAGGTGATGCTAAAAACCTGTCAGTATGGAATAACAGAACTGGACAGGCTTATCATAAGGTTCATCATCAGCCATGTCGTATCGAACATTTGTACGCGGATGAAACTAAAGTAATTACATTGGGAAGAGAGGACCCTCCGGTGCTCATTGGATACTGGTAAAAATATATAATAGAGGAAATAAATGTCTGATTTTTAGTGATTGTAAGTACGCGTACAATAAAATAACTTTGGAGATTCAAATATTACATGTATTTTTACGACTTGAACTTTTATTTATTCAGTAATTCAATGGATGACCGTGTATACAGAATTTCTTGAGAATCAGGATTCCAAGTAGTGCTCATCAACTGCATCCCTTTGATTAGCTTAATTTATTCTTAATTTAAATAATCGTATAATATGTATATATTTATTAATTTCATTACTTTTTATTTTTAAATAGTTTTCATTGTTGTTGAAGCTTGCAATTGTGGTCGCCCCCTTTTTTCCCAAAAGCAACGGCCAATCAAAATCGAACCCATCTGGTTTTGAATCTTGGGTATTGGACTTGCCATAGAATCTATGTCAGATTTTGATTGACCTTTGACACTACTGGTATACAAAGGTGCCAACCACAATTGCGAGGCGACCACAATTACTAGCCTTCGCCCTTTTAAATGATATAAATGGACTCAGTTTTTTGTGATGCGATCCAGATGTGGTCCTTTGTAAGAGTGTACACACTAGATAACAGTATTCAATTGGTCAGTTTTGATGCTTCTTACTTAAGCTTATCCAGTAAATGAGGTAGGTACCTAGTTATTTAGAAAATGAAAACATCGTCCCAAAAACTATCCCTACAGGTCGCCTAGCAGCGGTTTTGATGCTGTAGAAGAAAACCTGTTAGGTATGTCACCTATGGAAAACAGAAAAGACTTTTAAAATAATAAAGTTAATATTAGAAATTTAGTAAGTATTTTAAGCAACTGATATCTAAAATAAACAGTAAATAGATCAAAGATAATATATCGTCGGTGAAGGTGCATTGTGGCGTAAGTCCAATGCTGGCTTAAAAGCATTGTGGCCGAAGTCCATCGCTCAAGTAATTGCATTGTGGCGCAAGTCCACCGAACAGTATTTTGTGTATGTGTGCGCGTTGTGAATGGCTCCGCATGTAAAT